>JANJYP010015622.1:0-13697 GCA_024605115.1 Rastrelliger brachysoma | reverse complement strand
AATGGTCAATGGTTTCTTTATTGGAATCACACCACAGCTGCACCATAGTTCCCTTTACCTCTTCAGCGTGTTTGATGTTTGTTGGATTTTAACACCTTTAGAGATGGAGAGTTTGCTACTTTCCTCCACAAACATCATCGTCATCATGCATCTTCTTTGCTCGTTAGAATTCAAGTGCAGATGATTCCTTTCTCATTCGCTGAATAGTTGGAGAGCGCAGTGGGTGAATGTACAGTAGTCGCCTCCGTTCCAGGAGTGATGCGGGCAGGACTAATCTAGTTGACTGCTCTGTGGCGACTCGCATCGGCGTGTTCTTGCGTCAAGTCCACGCGGCCTCGGCACTAGAGCTATTTCTGTTCTCTCCTGTATAATTTAATCTGCTGCTGCTCGCTTCTCCTCCTATCTGGGGCTGACTGAGTGTGTCAGGAATCGGGGGGCTTTCCACACAGCATCAGGACTATCCAGATTGAGAAAGAACATGTAAAAGTCAACTACGCTCGTCTGGACACACATGAACATGCATGTGGACTTAATGGAGCTCTGAATTATGCTTTTTTTTCTTGTATGGCAAATATATTTAATGTCTAGGCCTTCTATGTATTTTCTTTACATATTCCCTTTAGAAGCACTTAAACTACACAGTCGTATTAGGATGAACTACTGCAGGTGTTTTTTATGTTAACACATTGCTGTAGCATACATTAACTAGCTTTTTGTGCACCTAGCCTCAGCGCAAGATTGGAGAAGTAGGTGGATTTATTGCTTTTTTTGTTTTGTAATGTATACACAGTGTGTAATGATTGCATCCAAGTGTTAAATGAGGCATCTGCCCTACTTTTCTGTAGCTTGCAGTGGAGGAGAGAGCCATTTAGATGCAAGTGGGGAAAGAGGCAGGGCGGAGGGAAAAAAGCTCCCACGCAGCTCATATGCAAAGCAAGATATTGAGTTGTCCAGATGCGAGACTTCTGAACTACCATTATCACCCTTCAGATCAGCAATGAAAAAAAAAAAAAACAACAACAAAAAGAATTAGATGAACACTGAAGACTGAAGAAGAAAGAGAGGGGAAGACTGAGGAGTGTTGTGACGTGTGACATCAGCAGAAGAGAGGAAGAGTAGCGAGCAGAGGCTGAGTGACGTGCGAGCAGCGGGTTCTAAGAAAGCTCCTCAAATACATGCTATTAATAATTTATCAGTGCCATGCACAGAGAGGGAGAATATTAGATTTGACATGCTGACAGAAACAGCCACAAATGCAAGCTAGTTCCTACGGCACTGGCCAAATACTTTATGTTAGCTCACTACTCTCTTTCTACAATATGCTAAACAGCTCCGGTTATTTGACACAGCACCGGTGATGTGATTTTTTTTTCATTTTCGCTGAAGAATTTCCTGCCAATGTTTACCCGAGTGCTCCATAAAGTCCTGGGACAGTATTCTGCAGTGTAACAAGTTTAAGCGGAGATGTCAGATGTTCCTTTTGTACCTCAATACTTCATCTTTTCTGTCTCTCTTTACTGTGAAATAGTGAGACGCTACGAGAAACTTGATTCGTGGGTAACTATTTGCAAAGTCGTGCAAAGACTGTACTGTAACACAAACTGCAACATTTTGTTTGTGCAGGTTTTCACAGTACACAGACAGGAAGGGATTGATAACAGATGCTATCAAGTTGCATTATGAGAAGTTTAGGATCCAGTATTTATGAAGTTTGAACCACAGTAGGGATTAAAAGTCTGGACATTTCTATGCATGTACTGATACATATGCTTTTATAGTATATATAAAAGATGGATGTGGCAAGGTATGTCTGGTTTGAATTGGAAACTGTGTAAAGCACAGAGGTTATTGTAAACTCTGTGCTGTGGTGCCATCTTTTTCATTTGGACCCAATACCTTCTAAATAAACTGTACATTGTCTTTAATAATTTCCAGCATGTATTTTAGAGCCTACCAGCCCAAACTTATGGATTGAGACCATAATGACCCATTAAAAGCTATTATCATCAAGTATTTCTAAAGAAAAGTTGCTGCTTTTGAGTTGGCATCTAGTGGCCATCTGTAGCATTGCACCTTAATATAGAATTGCATTGGTTTCAGCCTTGGTTCCTCAGTCCCCATGCAATACTAAATCAAAGGAATACCCCTTTAAAATGACACATATCAACTACATCTACTCTGTATGAAAACTTCTATTAGTTCTTGAATAAAGGCTAACATGGATATTTTACATTACAACTTTTTTTAGATTAATGTTTACAACAGAAATTGTGACTTTAGAGAATAGATTATGTTATCATATCCCTATAAAACACATTGGTTTATCCTACTCTGTTCGTTGCAGCTGTCCTGGACAAGCAGCTGAAACACTGTAAGCCAAGATGTATGGTAGATCCATCATGTCTTCAGTTGTCTAACAGAGTCTCTTATTGACTGAACAAAATCCCCTGAGAGCTCTGAAAATCAATCAAGCTTTGATTGGACCGTTACTGCCCGCCACGCCTCTGTGTGTGTCACCTCTGTATGTGTGTGACATGTTTATGTGTGTTTGTGTGTGTGAGTGACCTGATGTATATATTAGGAATACTATTTTCCTCTGTCTGGATGTAGCTGCTGTTCCTGCCTTGTGATTAGCTTGCATTGAATGAAGAGATGCTTGAGTAATGAATCTGTCCCACACGGCGTCTCTATGTGTAGCTATAATTCCCTGCAGCATCATCTTTATCGGTTTATTTTAGAAAGGACAATCACCAGATCTTCAGGATGAAGTTACATTTGACTACAAGGTCATTTGAACGCAATTTTGACGAAAGGATCTGAGCAGCAAGGCCTTATTGTAAATTACAGAATTAAAGGTACCATATCGTACACATACACAGGTCTATATTTTTTCTTCTGTGTCTGTACTGGAACATCTTTGCATTATTTACAATTCAAAAACTCCTTATTTATGTAATATTAACTCCTTACACTGCCCCTTATTTCAATTTTTGTATAAAACAGGCCCTTTGTAGCTCCTTAGCTCCTCCAGTCTTCTGGTGACTCGGGAGGCTCCATCAGTGGCAGGATTTCTCTCCTTTTTTTCTCATTCTTTGTTCCATATATCAACTTTTCAAATATGTCACATATTCAAGCTGAAATCTAATCCAAAATATGTGCATAGACCTTACAAGTTCAGTCAGTTCAGTTTTATCTTAAGTCATATGTAGGTTAACAGAGGGTCAACACTACAGTGAGATGCATTGGACAAGAAAACAGGTCAGCTCAGCAATAAGTACATTACAGTAGTCATCAAATATAGAATAAGATGAAGAATTAAAAAAAGATGGCATGAGGTATAAATAAAATATAGCAATATGCATATGAAAATGAGGATTTATGAATGAACGTAAAGGTGATGAGTGCAGAGAACAATGCTACAGATCGAGTATAGCCAGGAGTGTGTTGCCAGTCATGTTGTGTGCCAGTTCCACCACTTACTGTAGAAATCTGCGGCTGTGTACCAAGCAATTCCCGTATCAGACCATGATACAGCCCATCGGCATGCTCTAGATAAAGTTTCTCAGTCTCTGAAGGAAATTTTCTTGATCCCGGTGTGCATGTGCAGTGACCAGTAGAAGTCCTCAGTGAAGCTGCCGACTCTTTCAACCTCAGCATCACCAATGTGAATAGGGAGATGCCCAGCACTCCCTGCTGTCTCCACTATCATCTGTTTGACACACGGAAATGCAGCGCTGTACTTGATAGTTGTTTATAGGCATGCTCAATGAGTTTCCATATGCTCATGTCAAGTTTTGGAACTTTGACCACATTGAATATAGATATCTGTCATCATAAAATCTTTAAAAAGACAGAGAACATCCGACTTGTGCATAAATCCCTATTAAATGGCAGTTTTTTGGAACACAGGCCAATGTAAAGGGTCAAGAACGCTCACATGGCTTCATCAGCAGCTGTCTTTTGTGAGTTCCTGACCCTCTGCAGTAAGCAGTGTCCAAAGTTCATCACCATTTTATTATGTGATCATTTTAGCAGTTATCTCTTTTAATGTTTGGAGAAAAAATTGAAAAAAAGTAGATTCACCCCCCCCCCAGCATGTAATAATAATGATGATGATGATTGTGGTTTTGATGATGGATGTCCACATCCAAATGACATGAAACTGCACTCAGACCCAGTTTTGGTTAACAGCCTCCGATGGGACCTCAAGTCCTGTTCAACTGCCATACAGGCTGAGTGTCCGCTGCCTCTTGCTGGAGCTCTCTCGCAATGCTGCCGTTTTCTAACCATAGCATTTGCACACGCGTCTATATGCATGCGTGCCGCGTGGTATTGTATCTCCGAGACTCAAGACCGTCCTCGGAGAGTGTAGCCGTCACTCTGGCTAAACAACGCTCTGTGTATCTGTGACCAGGTGATTTATATGCGATGTGACCAGACCCTTCCCTCCAGACCCTGGGGCCACTGCCAGCCAGGCTGCGACCCAGCTTCAGCACACTTCCCATGGGCGCTGTGCACCACTCTGCCCCCTCTTCTCATGTCTGTTCTGGATCACTGCCCACAGAGTTCAGATGATGCTGTAGATCTGTCTGTAGACAATCCAAACATATAAAAAAATACTAGAAATAAAAGATGGCCTCTAGAAATAAGGACTTCCTATGATTTCTGTCACCACTAACACTTCAGAAAATTAAGGCGAAGGACACACAACTCAACTGAAAACTAATGGGGTGTACACAACTCACAGACAGACTCACGCCAGTGATGATAAAGGTAAATTCTATAGATAACTGCACCAAAACATTTACATATCCATAATTTACCCATCCACAACACCAATGCATAAAAAATGCATGCATCACCAGAGCTAGCCAGTCCATAATAAAAACATATGTCTTCTTCATGCAGACATTTAACAGGGTATGAATCTGAATTCAAGTTGATTAGGACTTCTTTTTCTGTTGCCATCAGCAGCAAAGCCTCCAATTTATTACGGTTTTCAACATGCTCTTCAATGTCCGGTCTTTCTCCAACTGACGTAACCAGGCGTTACCATAGATACATTACAAACAATGTGATGGCAACAACCTCCTATTGCTGGCAATGAGGTGGATAAACCATATCTGTAACATGATGCTTGCATTTAATAATGCTATGATCGCTATTGCCCACAGAGGTCTCAATTTCATCAGATTTTAACAGATTTCCAATTTGCCGCACTTCCTGTTGTGAGCAATAAACATTAAATATTATATAAGAAGCAGTAATCAGAAACTGGGGTTTCTCAAAGTTCATGTAAACACTATATTCCAAATTCGAGGCCACTCTCAAAACTGGCATACTAAAGTCCATGTCTATCTCTCTGTCGATGTCCAACTTCCAATGTATATCATTTTAATGTTTGCACATCAAATTTAAAAAGCAGGCATATTTGTTTTATTTCAAACCATGTCAATTTTTGAACATCTAAATGAAACATTTCGTTACAAAAACTGATGTACCGTAAACATTTGTGAAATTGTGACTGTGGAGGGTAACTGTGACTGTAGTAGGCAGAGACCTAGTGTGGTTTAAATACTGACTGGGTTACTTCCCATAAAACAGGAAGATAGCAGAAAAATGTGGCTGTTCAACTTTGTAATTTATTACCATATTATATGGACCAAGTGAAATTATATTGGGCCAATGAGAACATTCCCAGGCTGCACGCCGCTCAGTAATTGGGCTGTGGCCCCTTTGGCAGCTGCCCAAAATCCAGATTACCAGTCCGTCACTGATCCCGACAGTGGGTCCCAACCAGTGGATCAATACATTCCCAAGATAAATCTTAGTTCTGATATAAAGAAATTAATATGAAGAGGTGTTTGAAAAGTAGAAAGTTGAAAAGTAAATCAGTTGATGTGGTTTTGTTGATTGATCTGCCCACAGATATGTGAAGTGGTAAGAATCTGAAATCGTTGAGAACCTCTGCATTCATTGCTCAGCACCACCACCACCGCATTATTTTACTACATAATGATGTGCAAATTATTAGGACAAGAAAGAGACACAGCATGCACACACGCTCACATACAGTTGAGATGTGTGTAATAACATGTAACACAGATCTGCTTACAATCTACATTTCAAAGCTCTGTCCTGTTTTTCTTGTCCTGTACTTGCTGTGCGTGTTTTTTTTTTTTTTTTCCGTGAGATGGACTGAAAGAGGAGAGCTCATTAGCAAACATGGCGTTCTGAGTTCATTAGCAGCCGACTAATGATCATAAGCGGCCTAGACTTCATGATCGCAACTCATTGATCTTTGTGTCTTTCTGTCTGCACCTGGTATTGATCATATCGTACTGAGCACGCTCATCTACATGTGCATATGTTAATTTGAAGCGTCCACATGCCATCACACAAGCATACGCACTGAATTAGTCTCACATACACACAATTTTCACAGCTATCCCTGTTAGTACATTTCATTGACTTTGATTCACTGTGGACAACCTAACTCAAACCTCTAACTTTAACCAGGACCTCAGAAATTACATTTTGTCTAATTGGGACCAGGCTTTAGTCTCTATGAGGACTACTGCTCCTGAAACGTTGATACTCATAGCAGAAAAGGTCCCAATGGCCATTTCCTGGAGACTTAACTGGACACTAACCATAACCACTATTTCCATAATCCTGATTCCAAACACTGACCTACCAAAAAACAAATTTTTGTTCCCAATTAACTGGAGCTAAATCTGAAATTTGTCTCCAAACGTAGCCTATAACAGATCACACATACACATATTGTGGATCTTCTACAATCTGGCAACCGGCCCATAGTGTCAGTCCACAGGGATCCGCTGCATTCACCTCCATAAATAAAACATCTTGAGCTTACATCTATGTTCTTGTACACTGATCCATACTCCCATGATGTATGGCTATAGAAAGGAATGTGTTGTATTAATGTCTTAAAATGGTGGGAGTTGTGATTGATACTCTACATTTTTTGCCTTCTTTTGTTTAATGTAGACCCTCCTTTTGGTAATTGTTCTAAGAATTTACTTTCTGACCAGCTAAAATTTGTTGTTTGTCGCCTCTTTTTTTTTTTGTTTTCTACTCTTTTAAAGAAGGACTTCCAGGTTTGCCTCTACAGATTAAAGCTATAACATCCTGTGCAGCATGCTTTATGGGTACTTCTGTGCTGCCATTCACTGTTGTACTCATAATCACAGTGAAGGAAGCCCCTTGGGTGTTATAACTAGAATAATGACTATCCTGATAAGAGAGTTCACTCTCCCCACTGTTATTTCCCTGTCTATAAAATGTTCTTAAACGCAGATGCATCAATCAACCTGGGATTTACTGTACGGTGCCAAGTGTTTATTTCGGAACCCCTGCCTTTTTTGCTGAGTAAAGCTGGGGAAAGAAACACGATTTTGGCAGCTAAGGTTCATCTAAACTGCCTCGCTGACTGATCTCAGCCATTCTGCTAATTTCAGCTGTTTGATTTGCCATCTGTGTGGAGAGATGACGGATTTAGAGAGAGTTCAAGAGTGGAGGCAAGCCAATCAGTGCTGAGTTTTTAGTGAGGTGACGCAAACTTTTAAAAGGGTACCAATTTGAAGAAGCGTTTTCAAATGAACAAAAGATGTTGTGACTTTTTTTGTGCTTTACTGCTAGAATAGGAAAGCAAATCAAACGCCTAAATGCTGGCGCGCACGTGTACAAATATTACAGACATCATCCTGGTTCTCGTTTCCCTTTCTTTTAGTGTTTCTCGTTTTTTCTTCTCTATGTCATACAAAGGCGCCCATTGTTCATGACAGAATTTCAATTTGGTGGAAATTGAAAGCAGGTGTGGCTTGGCTTTTTCATCTCAGGGGGGTGCAGGACTTCTCCCTCTCTGGCATATTTGTTTCTGTGGGGCCTGTTGGTCATGCTCGACTTCAATGAGTCATGTCATCCACTGTTTTGGCTAGTTTTGGCGCTCTTTATCTTTTTCTTTTTTTTAATGTGTATGCATGTGTGTTGGGGGGTGACTCATTCACTCCCTCTGTTAACCTCATCCATCAGCCAGGTAGCAGGATGACACCAAAAAACCATTCACCATTTTCAGTCACCTTCTCAATTTCTCATAAAAAGTGGGGAGCCTTTACAAGTTTTGACTACAACCTCCAAAAAGTTGGAAGAAAGAAAACAGTAGATCTCAACTTGATTAACAGTTTTAAAATACACTCATAAATATTCTGCAAAAGATAATATAGGAGAACTTTTGTGAAATTCATCACAACATATTTCCAATCTCCAACTTTAATCTCCAAAGGGTTGTATTTATTTCAGCATTGTTCCTTGAAGACGGTTATTACACATTAGGCCACGCTCTGACTGAGTGATTAATGGACTTAAGGGATCGTGTCGGATTACATCATTATGCAAAATGATACTGTGCATCTTTATTCCAACATGAACCCTCTCCGTGTGTTTTTAAACCAATTCTTCCAAATCAAGCAGAGAGGATTTCCTTGAGTTGAGCTAAAAATGGAACCACATGTGGAGTGTTGAGTGTTGGCCATATGGGACTAAAGCTGGGTATAGGAAGGTGTGTGTGTGTGTGTGTGTGTGTGTGTGTGTGTGTGTGTGTGTGTGTGTGTGTGAGAGAGAGAGAGAGAGAGAGAGAGAGAAAGAGATAGAGAGAGAGAGACAGAGAGAGAGTGAGAGAGAGATATGTGTGTGAGTGTCTCGACCTCACTCCCAGATGTAGCAGTTCAAAATGCACCTGACATAAACAGTGCATCCAGACTACAAATACTTAATACAAATACTGAGACTCTCCACTCTTGACCAAGCAGGTATGGCACATATTTGTAGCTTAGCATTGTACATGGATCAAAAATAAACATACAGTATGCTATCATTTTTGACAACCAGAGCATATTAGAAAAGTAGAAAAGTTATGTTGACTTCTGTCTTTTTAAGTGTGAAGAGGTGTTACTCAAACATTGTTGGGCTTCACATTAATGAACTATTACCAAGGTCGAGTTTTATAGGTCATTATCAGGGTAGTAATGTCAACTGCAAGTCCTATTTAGTGCCACTTGGGTTCAAAAACGTACCTCAAAGTTGTAAGTTAAAGGCTGAACTGCATAAAACTTTCACATTCTTGAGTATCATTCATTGTGTCCATATATTTTAACTAGCACACCATGGAAATAAAAATGTTCTTATAAATAACCTAAAAAGTGTTCATGTTCATAGATGATACGGTTGTGCATGTATGGCTGAATGCTGCACGTGTAGCTTGTTTTGTGATCGTTTCTACATGCCAGGACTAATTTGTGCTGTGAGCAGAAGGACAGAGCGGTGCCTTTGAGAGAGCCCCCTCCCTCCCTTTCTCTCTTTCACTCCCCTCCTCCTTCCCCCTCCTACCCTCCATACTCCAACATCTTGGCTCTAAGTGGGGTCGCGGTCGAGGTAGCGTAGTGATGCTTTTCATTAGCTAAGTGCAACTGGGGGAGAGGAGCACAGAGCCTTGATTTACTGGACCTGCTGTCTATAAGCCCGGACACATACACACTCGCAGAAACACCAACTCACCTCGTCTTCCATCCTTGGCTCTTAGACTGCTCACTCCATCCCTTTATCCCCCCCATTTTTTTCCTCTCCATCTACTGTACATCCATTTTCCCTCCTGTCTCTGGCTGTCTTTCCCTTTTTGTCTCTCTACATAACTCTGCTCTCCATTTTCTCTCTCAAGCCTCTCCTGGGAGTCTCCTAACACGACATAGAGGACAAGGCTTGTGTATTTTATTTTATTTTTTTTTTTAGTTTTCTGTGTTGACTCTTTTTTTTTGGATGGCTGCTTTTAGACCTGCAGTGCATATGTCCAAAGTTTTAAAACCACAGCTTTTATTGAAGACCCACACCCTTGAAAAGTGACTCAACATTTCCGTGATTGAGAATAATGGTGATTTTATTTAAAAAAAAACATCTTGGCTAAGCAGCTGTGATGATTTCAGCATGACTGATGTCTGGTTTTCTTCATGATAATGCAGGAAATTCTTGTTTTTCCCAATTTTGATGACACCCTTGGTGACAAATGGTTAATACTGGGTTTTTGAACTCTAGGTGGACTCTAACTCAACATCTTGTATTGACTAAATAGACATTTCAGCTTTTTCCTACATGCTCATTCTTGCTTTTGTTATCATCATGAACATCAGCAGTGGATTTTTCTTGCAAAACCATGATCCCTCATAAGTTTGCAAAGGATTTGAACATTAATATTTTGATTGATTAGTTATATTATAGGATTACTGCAAAAGATAGATGACTGTGGGAAAAAAAACAAATAGATTACCGTCAATGTTTTTGTTTTCTTGACAAAAACAAAACCTTATTGTTTAGGAGGCAAGTTATTTCATACCAGATGATAAAATCAGACATGGATGGTTAAGAGACTGATGGTATCCATTAGTGAATTAGCTTTGTGATTACATGCCTAATTGTGAGCTTTAGTAACATCTTTTACTCCCTGGAAAAAGGTTTTAAAAATATTAGAAACTTTGAGGATCATTTCAAATTGCAGAAGGCACAGATTAAGCGTGATCTCTCTTTTTCTTTGTTGATTACTCTCCATTTAAGCTGCTGAGGCACTTTTTCCCTCTTTCCTTGAAAAAAACAAGCTGAATCCCAGATGCTACATGGCAGCTATCCAAGCACCATTTGCACTCCTGTCGTGGTGACACTCACTGAGGCCCTGGTTCTGTTTGTGTGCAAACTTGTGGTCATATGTTTTCTCTTTTTTAAAAAATCCAGCCTCATCCATCATTCTTTGACAGGACACGTTGACCCTAGTTGCCGTGGCAGCCAGGTAACCATGGCACCTGCCTGTGACACAGCTGGCTGCGTCTGATTGGTTTAGCCGGCGGCTTTCTGCCAGGTCATCTTTAACATCAGGTCTGCAGAGTGGCACCAAGGTGCTTCAGCCGCTATTTATAAACCCAGACCGACTCACACTGCAAAGGATGTCCATGTTTAGGCTCATGTGTGGTCTGAAAATCATTTTCCTTGAACTAAATTAAGCTATTTCCAAGTAGTTTGAAATAGTTTTGCTGTTTTTCTGGGATTTTTAATACAGGCAATATCTTAACAAGACAGACTAAAGCAGGCGCCATTAGTATTAACAAAGTGACAAATTAACAAATCTGTCTGGCAGATGTTTCCACTTGTCTGATGAAAAAGTAAAATATTCATCATAGAACGTTATTTTTTGTGTATTTTTGGCCAACAGTTGCAGGCAAAATGTTTCTAAGCCAATTGGAAACTGCCAGTATCTCATTTTTGGGCTCACAAACATTTTTAAAAGATGTATAGCTGTATACAAAGCCTTATCATAACACTGCAACATAATACCTGTATGGTATATTTCTTATCTTGTACTCCCTGTGGTTTGTTTTCTACACCATCTCACTTCGTCCTGTTTAATTTGTCCGACTCAGCGATCCTCCAATAACCGTGATGGATATCGGTGAGCTCAGATTACATCCCCACACTTTAATGAAACTGTGCGTTTGGAGACATGTCTGCGGTCTGCCTGTGTTTTAAACCTCAGCTGTCATTCAATCCATCTCAACAATCGTGGTCATTCAAGAGATGGACAGGAGAGAGTTTTATAAACTGGACTGGACATTTTACTCGTGTATATTTATTGTGTAATTGTTCAGTGAATGATCATTGATTAAAACCATGTCTTTCATTAAGTCTTACACAGAAATTATCAGCATATTTGCCCAGTCATATTGTTTTTCTGAAGCTACCTGTAGTAATACTCTACATCTGGCTCTGTGCAGCCAAGGTCAGCCATGATTCCTCTCTGGAGCTTATAGCGAGCGTGTCACAGTGTGACAAAAGCCATTAAGATTTAGGGAGATAGGGGAGCGAAAACGCTGAGAAATACAATTTTATAAAAGCTTTGAGCCAAATTGACTGCGGCATATGAAGAGTGAGAGTGAGAGAGAGAGAGAGAGAGAGAGAGAGAGAGAGAGAGAGAGAGAAGAAAAAAAAGGGTTGGGGAAGCTTCAGAGTGGAAGTAAAAAAAAATGAGCTCAAACACAGTGAAGCTCAGGATTACAAGAGTGTGTCTGGCCTTCATCAGTCAACCACATCACACCTGCACTCCTTTTGTATATGTAGGTGTTGTACTAGCACTAATGATCAGATTAGTAACACGAGTATAGGAAGCAGAATTAGTGGTAGTTACTGATAGTTACCAGATGTAGTGCTTTTTGTGACGATTGCAGCAGAAATTACCTATTTAAAAAAGAAATTATTATTATATTTTGCAATAAATTATGTGTCAGAAATGCAAGACCTCAAGAAAGACCTGATGCAGATATCCAGACACTTCCCATTTTCTAGGTGAGTTACTTTAGAGTTGCAACGTCTGCACCAATGTGAATGTTTGATGGTTGTAATGGTCGTGATTCATTGGACATCTCGATGCTAAATGGCCATTATCCTTCATGATTCATGATTTTTTTTGTCTGAATTATGGTTAAAATTGCTCAATCTTGAAAATCTAGCACAGTAGATACCCATTTATCTTAGAATATGGACAGAAAACATGCTTTAGCTCTTCAGAGAGAGGAAACCCACTGAGTTATAAATGTTAGTAGAGCTGGGAAGCTCAATAGTTTGATTGTTCTGCTGAGATTTAAGCTTTATTGGTGGCAAAGTTGACAGAAAGGATTGTCCAAAAATCAACATGACTCCAAGATAAAAGTAAAAAGCGGGACTACTACATAATTGAAAGTCCTCACAGATAGCTGGTGTTAATTCTTCCTTGTGAGACTCATTCATTCATTCATTCCTTCAAGGTGATAGTTGGAACAAGGTGTCTCTTTTCAACCGAGAGAGCAGAGATTTACTGTCCCGCAGAGCCGAACCCAGCTCGGCCCAGCTGCGCAAATACACAAAGGAAATGACATCATCATCATGACTCACTGAGGATTTTGTTCAGACTGAGGGACAGTCAGGGAAAAAGAGAGCTCAGGCGAGGTGAGAGAGGACGTGAGTTAAGAGAGAGAGAGAGGGAGAGAGAGATGTTGTTCTCCTTGGCCTGANGAGAGAGAGAGAGAGAGAGAGAGAGAGAGAGAGAGATGTTGTTCTCCTTGGCCTGACTTTGAGCGACAAGAAAGAGGACTGTCAGTAAGAGAAAATAGGAGAAGAGCCATTTTTTAAATGAATTTACCCCCTGAAATAGTATCAAACTAACCCCACCCTGTCTGATCTGAAATCTAATCTGTGATACTAAACATGCTAAACATGTGGGAATAGAAATGCATCACCCAGACTTAAAATAACTAAAACTATTAAACAAAGCCGTCTTTTAAAAAAAAATATTTATACAAAACTTTCATGCATTTCATATGAAGTTCAGCTGCTTGTAGATTTAGGCACCTTCAAAGGGAATCACTAGTGACCCACTTACAGTATTCTTGGCTGAACTCTCTCCAGGTTAGACTAATCAAATCACTGAGTAATGTTCAGCTGGTTGGAAAGAAAATCACATTTGAACACAGCGCTGCTTTGAAAGTGTTGGAAATGTCACCACATGTCAGGAATAAATTAGATAAGTCACGGAATTAATTTTGCAAAGGTCTTTGGGGAGCTTTGTTGTCGTTTGTTCTGCCAGCAACATGCACAAATCAACT
>JANJYP010015619.1:0-10648 GCA_024605115.1 Rastrelliger brachysoma | reverse complement strand
TTTGTCTTTTCAAACTAAAACCGCACCAGCCTTGTTCGACATATCGTGATTCTGGCCGATGTATTTCCAAGAAACATTTTAACCATCTGCAGAAGCAACCATCCTTGCATTTAAACAAATCAAGAGTAGTTTTCTTCTAGGAATAAATGGAGAATAAATTCAGATCACATGGCAGCGTTTCATTCCATCATAGATTAATAACAGCCTATTTTCCGAACACTGATCCAGGAAGCTGTTTAAAAGATGACTCCTTTACATGACTTAGAGTGTAAAGGCCAACGCAGATGATCTTACATATTATACACACAGGAATACAGAACAGACAGATGGTCAAACAGCCAAAATAAAGGGTAGCATGTCAGTAATTGCAGAGATCTAGGATTATGTGCTCATCCCTCAACTGTCTGTAACATATGGCATATATCTACAATAACTTGTTGATTGTTTTATGTGTTGTATTTATGATTTTTATTCCTTTTTTACAACCCAAAAATAATCAAACACACATTGTGAGTTGAGCTGAGTGGAGTAGAACAAAAGCATTCTTAACGGTCATAAATTTTTCACCAAAGCCAAACATTTCAAGACTGGGAAACATGTATCCCTGTTTGATTTGGTCAAAAGTCTGCAAAATATCAAAGAAATAACAGAAGAATAGAGTAGCTTAATATTACATTATATTTAACAAATGCCAAGTGTTAAATGAGACCCATTTGGTCAGGGTGGATCAATATGTTTGTCTAATCGGTTTGTCCAAACTTTTCCAGTAATATTTTGATCATTGTTTAGCAAGAATAAAGGACAATAGGATGAAACTTTGCTGTCATCCATGCCCTTTTTCAAGAGAAGACTAATACAAGCACCATATAAAAAGGAAAAGTTTGACCTTCACACAGTAATTCACAGAGTAATTTTTTTCTGAGTAAAAAGAAGGGCTATTATGTCTGCATGGGCTTTATAAAACTCTATTCCAAACCCAACAGGACCAAAGGCCTTGTCATTGGGAGCAGAACAAATGGCAGCTTTTATTTCTTCCAATGTTAAGTCCAGAATCCATTTCCTCTCTCACAGTTTCACCAACAACTTGAGTGTCCAGTGCACTGAGAAAATCAGCAACAACCACATCACTGTTTCGATTTAAAGGCATATACAGTAACTGTAAAAGTTAAAAAATCAACCATTGATCAACCTTGGAACAGTCATCAGCTCTCACTGTTCAATTATCATAGAAAAGCAGGAAAATATCTATCTGAATATAGATATGATTACATTTCTAATTATAGTGACATACACAAAGATTTCAATGAAAGAAGAACTTAATCGAAAATTAGATCCATGTGACAGCCACCTGAAATATCCACATTCAGCTTTGCTTTAGTTCCCAAATGGTCCTGATAAAAAAACAAACAAACTGTTTTCTAACTAGAAGAGGCTTCACTGGGTTCACAAACTACTACCAAATGTTTTTTGTTTGCTGTTTGAAGCCGGGCAGGTAGCATAGAGTATGTTTATATTAGTGTTATCACCTAAATCATTACCAGCTGCTACTAGAAAGGATTGAGTGGAGCAACTCACCAAAACTGTTTGTGGTAAACACAAGACGATAAATTAAAGAGACTAAAACACACACACGGGGGAACAGTAATAATTCTCTGTGGGATTTAACTGCGGGTGACCTGTTTCACATGACATGTATCAACGGATCCATTGTTAATATGGAATATCAATTTATGCAGCTTTTTCCATTAAGTCTCTCTGGGCACTAATTGTGCTTTACTTTCTAATGAGCTCATTTCCTTTGACCAGAAGGATTTTTGCATTGCCTGTGTTTAACCCCCCCTGGTGCACCCAGTATGTTCTAGTGGACTGGTTCTGCATGGGGAGTTCAATGTGTTTTGCTCAAGGAAATTGCAACAGCAGTTACAAAGACAAGGTAAAGTGTTATGTTACTTAGTTTTATACTACTTACAACAGATTAGTAAGCATGCCTAAAGCAACCCATGGATCTGAACACTCAGCCTCAGCCTGCTCTCTTCACTTTCTCTAACAAGTGCAGCAACATAATGTGATTCCAATTCAAATTTAATGCAGATTAGATAAGATTATTTAATCAAAGTTACAAATTCAATCACCTTGTCCCTTGATAACAGAGTTGAGCATGTGATCAGAGATTAGAGGGCTGGTTCCCTGGTTTGTACTTGAGTAATACTTTAACTTAAAGGTAGGGTCTGATGTTTTGTGCCCAGAAACAAAAGCAACACTTATATAAATGAAATCCGTCTTAGTCATCAGCTATGGGCTTCTAGTCCTATGTGGTGGTGACTGTGTGTGCAACCCCCCCCCCCCCGGCGTGTCGCTCTGTGGGTCTGTTTATTCTGTGGCTCTGGGCTGAAGCAGAAACAATGGTGGACACGGTCAAAAAAAGAAGATATATGGAAACTAAATGTGCATCAGATAAGACTCAAGAGTGAACATCGATGTGGCTTTCACCTGCTTCCAGGCATTGAAGGAGAGGCTGAGGTTGACCTGCTTACTGGTGAACAGGTAGATGTCAAACATGGGCTAATTTAGCTATGTGCTACGTAGCTTGTTGCGGAGGTATTAGCAGTTTGTGGACACACTAAGTCTGAGTATCAAACAACGCAAACATCTTTAGTTTATATTTGCGCAGCTAACTGCCATCTGACTGTCGTTCAGAGCATGTGTGTGATGCTGGTAGTGGCAGGGGGCGTACACCATTGAGCACGAGAGGAGGGGGTCAGTTTGAATATTGTGTTTACAAACAGTAACAGACAAAGCGTCAGACCCCACCTTTAAAGGCTAAAATTACATTTATGATTATAAGTAATAGGAATGTCTATAAAGTTTGCTGTCAGTCACCCTAGTCTGTTTCATTCCTGCTGCTTGGTGGCAGTTTCTGTTAAATGTCACTTACACAGTAGTGTTTCCACTGTATGTGGTGCAGCGTCACTAAATGATGAATACTGCTGCTAAAAATTGTACATGCTCATGAAACTTGTGAAAAACACAAAGTGCCTCTCTAGTGCCAGTGTTTGGTTTGTTCATTCAAAGCTACTGTGGAAACACAGTGGTGCAACATGGTGGAAGAGGACATGCTCCTTATGTAGATTTAAGGGCCCTATTCAAAAGTAATAAAAACCTGATTTTTATTTTCAAGTTTTTTTTTTTTTACACCAATTAAAACATACTTTCCAATATTACTTTCCATTTCTGCCAAATACATTCCATTAGATGCCACTACAATATGCTCCTTTAAAACACAGTTGGACAATTTGTATGTATGTATTTTTATGCGTGTGCATGGATGAGTTTATTTGCACATCTTTCCTGTTTTTTTTTAAATTTTTTATGTAAGCACTTTGAACTGCTTTCATATGAGATTGAGCAATAGAGGTAAATTTGACTTTCATTCAATTGAATTAGGATTACTTCAGGATATAGCACTTACTTCATCAGATTACTTCAGCATTTTGGGTGCCTGCATATACACAACAGCTCCACTGTAAAAAAAAAAAAAAACCTTGGGGAAACACTGCACTGATTTCAAATTATTGTGACATCAATGATCCAGACACTGATCCCATAACTGCAATGTGTTATTTCACTCTTAATGGAAAACCAGACTGTAATGTAATGGTACTGTAATGGTTGTACTTTATCCCTTACAACCCACACCTCATTTGGATATTTCACTGAAAAATGTTACGCAAGATATAACTAACAGCTTCAGATGAAATTATAAGGGTAGCTGGACATTTCTTACTTCTTTTTTTTTTTAAATTACGCTCATTGAATATTATAAGAGAAAAGGAAAGGGTTAATACTGGTGTAATCTGCCAGCAAAAGACGTAGCTGATGAAAAGACTTGTTGACATGTGGAATGAAACCAACAACTTCTGAGTTATGGGACCAACTCCAACTGTGGGGTACGCTGCAGTCCAGATGTACGGATCTTCTTGTACAGAGGTGATGACAGCATAATGAAAAAAGGCCTTTTTTCCCAGGTCGATCTGGATCAGACTTCTGGTTTAAATGTGTTTAGAGTTCTCTCCAGAAGGCGGATGCTATAATATTCATAAATGCAATGATGCAAGTGTGAGTGGTGAACACTTTAAAAGGTCATTTGAGGAAGACTAGAAATATGTAGAGTTATATAACACTTGTGTTTAGCGAAAGGACATGTTATCTATATGCAGACAAAGAAAGGGTTATGAGCAAAGAGTGGTTAATAGGTCTCATAAATGTATAGATACAAACATGTCTGCATGTATTTTTATGATTTTCTGTTTCTCTGCCACCATGTAAAATTAAAAACATCTAAGCTCAAACATAGTTAAGTGAAAAATTGACCTTGACAAGATTACTTGCGGTATTTATTTGTGTGCAGATAAGTCATTTGTAGAAGAGACAGCAGTGATCAATCATAAAAAATGCTCCAAGTGGAGCAGATCAAAATGAGTCTGTAGTTGCTGATACACAAACACACACACACTTGCGCACACAATAAACTCTCCAGCCAGCAATTTTTATGTAACACTCCAATTACAGCATATAAACAAAAATGTGTGTACACCTGCAGTATCCTCTGTTCCCTAAGGCATGGTTCACGCGCATAAAGAGAGAAGGACAAGTAAAGTCTTTTCTTCTTCTCAGTCATATCTTCAGCTGACAGATCTCTAGGATCGCAGCGCCCGCATTTGTCATTATTGTTTCATTAAAAGAAGAAACCTGAGATACATGAGTTGGCAATATTAATTCATGTAGTATATTGTGCAGTAATTCCTTACACCTATGAAAACAGAGTGTGGTCCCTCTGTCAAGATGTTACATGAAACCAGGGGAAGGAAGAAACAGATTACAGTGTTACCATAATCTCATTAAAAATATAGCTTCAAGCAGAAAAAAACTGATTCCAGATACAAATAATTTGCCAGTAACTCTGAAAAAAATTACTTTGATTAATGAATACCATATTGTTTTACACAATTTAGCTGAAAGATATGGCAATAAGAATTCAACATAATATACTGCTTAAAAATATACAAGACCATTAAAGATATAGAGGAGTATAAGGAGACCATGTTGGAACAAAAAAACTACATTTATTTTATTCAAAAAAGTGTCTTAATAGTGTTTAAACTAGTCTAACACTAAGTAATCTACTTAAGAACAAAAACAGTTTAAATTCTTATTAAACTGTGAACATTCAACAAGTGTATTAGTGCTTAAATCATACAGCTTTAAACTGCTTTATTACTTAATTTCCTGTGAACTTTTCTTAAATGTCAACATGAATCGAGGCAAATGCATGTTTGGAACAAAGACGTCACGGCTGTACATAAACCATTGGAAAAAAAAATGGCCAAAGCTAGATTGGAATTTCTAACTGCAAACAACTTCCATCTCGGCCAGCTATAAACCAAATCAATGTATTGTTGATACCAAAGTTGCTACAGTTGCTACAAACAATGCTACACACATACACTATTGTGACAGATGTGATCCACTATCACTCAAATGCCTCACCCTGCCCTGTTGTACTTCTTGAGGTCTGGCTGAATGTCTTGAGAAGTCTCACCAACACATACGAGCTCTTACACTTAAGAGTTATGGTGACTGAGATACTTAATTGTACCTGCTGTGGCACAATTCCTGTATAAATTGTCTCATGGCTGAAAAATCCCCCTTCTGCCTGTTCAAATCTGCCAAATGTGTCTGAAGGGAATTTACTGGGTGAGCTGAGTAAGGGATCAGAGGTTTCACCTGGTTTCACCTGGTCACTCAGTTTTATTGAAACAACAGGTGCTCCTGATAGTTTTCTCTGCAATGGGTGTATAGCTGTGTCCTTAAGAATCGCAGGATTTCTGGGCAGTGGAGCAGCATTAC
Organism: Rastrelliger brachysoma; assembly: GCA_024605115.1. Lineage (NCBI taxonomy): Eukaryota > Metazoa > Chordata > Actinopteri > Scombriformes > Scombridae > Rastrelliger > Rastrelliger brachysoma. Next base: position 4,741 of record JANJYP010015619.1, on the reverse strand, counting down.
CTAACGATTCCTCGGAGAGAGACAGTAAATCCCTGAACAGGGAGGGACAACAGAAACACAAGATGATCTTCCTGCATGACATATTGAAAGCCAATAAGGTGTGTGAGTGTGTTTGACTGCTTCCATTGTGTCAGTATGCTTTTGTTGTCTACATGTATATATGTTATGAGTGTTGAAGTCTCTCCTGCCCTGTACTGCAATAATGCCATGAAGCAATGTCTGTACTTTTATGGGACTTCATGAGTGTATGTGAATGTGTCTGTGCTTTTTCAGCAGCACAATTTCTACTTCAATATAATAACAAAAACAGAAAGTCTATAAATTCTTCTTTGAACAGACATCTGGTCTAATAGCAAACCCCATTTTCACTGAAGGTTTTTGTATGTGTTCTTGCATTTTTATTCATCCTGTTCTTTATTCATCAGTCCGGTCGTGTCACTGAGTGCATGAAACATGTGTGATATCCACTATTTTGCATGCACTGTGCTTTGCTCAATGTCATCTGTGTGTGTTTTGTGTGTGTGTGTGTGTGTATCTGTGTGCGCACGCATGTATCCCTGTCAACTCAACGGTCTGTCAATCAAGCTTTCATTTACAGGCCTGGTCAGAGTTTCATATGTCACCAGGGGATTTAATACAAAGAATCACTATCCAAGTGTCGTTATGCAATGCCTCAGTCATGAGGAAGTCTTGTATATTCACTCTTGGCTTTAACTTCATTTTCACCTTGACTTTAAAGCTGACTTTATCCCCCAACATGCTGAGGGAGTGATATGACCTTTATGTCTGTGGAAACCATTCAAAAGCCTATTGTAGTATGAAAAAAATCAGTTGGTGTTACCTGGAAAATGAGAATTGGTTCTCTTTCGCCTGCACTGCAAATGCAATCCATCTTGACAAGTCATTTAGTATAAAGGTCAACTCTTAAAACCGCATTTCTTTAAAAGCAAGTGAAGTAAAATCTGCTAGAAGGATGGAGAGATTTCACAAAAGCAAACTGGCTTGTTTAAGCAATTTTCAAGTGATGTTATCTGGATTCCTGTGGAGTGATTACCCCTATTTCAGAATGTCATCACTTTTTAAAGAAAATTCTTCAAACAGCATTAGAAACCAGTGAAATTATCTCACACATTTTCACCTTTTTTTCCTGAGGAAAACAAGATTTTGAGATGGATGTTTTTTAAGGGGTGAAAAGTATATGTCTTGGGAGAGTTGAGGTTTTCTTTTGCCTGCAGTATTATTTTAAAATCCTCCCGTGTCTCTTCATTTCCAAACTATTAATATCTCATCTGTATCAGAGCGTGGCAGCTGGACTGATTTCTGTCCAACAGATTTCTCTTTGACTTCGTCACTCAAGGATTTTCCAACAATCACACGTCAAAGTAAAGAAGACCTCACATTAGGGTTGTTTTCACTTGTGGCTATCCTCAGTATTTAGTATTTTATTCCATTTCATAATGTGGGAAAAAGATGAAGGGACAAACACTCATGGTGCTTTTCTAAGGTCTAATTAGATTTTTTCATCTTATGTTCATCAAAGAAAATGACGATGTGTCTAAGCATGTGATGTTTCAGTTGCACCAGTCTGACGTTTCTGAATCTACAATTGATGACGCATTTAAAATCATTTTATAAATATTTATGGAACAGAGCTTGTGAACCCAGTGAGGCAATGATGGTTGGTATCCACTGCCAAATATAGATGTGAGTGAGAAGAGAAATGTTTGAGTATAATCTGAGGCAACGCCCTTGTGGGATGCCAGACATAATCATATGTGGGGAATATAAGAATCCATTTGTTATTATCATACTAGACCTATACTATGTATTTATTTTTTATTATACGTATGTTGATGCCTATGCCTAAACGTTTTCATCTAATCTTTCTATTTAACCTCCACACTAACAGGACTGACACTGTTTGACCTATCAAGCAAACCATTCACCATAATATCTGTTTTGAATTGTTTCTCTATGTCTCAAAAGCTGTTTTATAATACTTCATCTTTTTCTGGCGAAGTAACAGGACATATTTAGCATTAAAGCTCAGCAAAATCTCTGTATAACATCCCATCAGTTTAGAATTTGTCCACAACTAAGGAAACTTTACAGTTTTTGAGCCTATATTCCTCAAGGACAGGAAGTAATTTTTGCTGCCTTTCATTAATCTCTCATTCATCCAAAAGTTTGTCCCTAAAGAGCTTTGCCCCAGGTCTTCACTGGCTCCTTTTCTTTAAATTTCTTAAACCAAACAATGACGGGGTAAGTTTCATTCCTCTCATTTTCCAGCCTATGGACTCTTGAGAAGAAAATGTCCTGGGATAATTTTGATTGCTGGCACATAAAATCCCATATGGTTTGCTCTCTGTTGTCATTGCCTCTCTCAGATATCCTAGAAAAAAAAAATCTGATTTTCTTGATCTAATCTCAAGAAACGTTTCCTCAAGCTGTTTTCTTTCATAACATTTTTTTATTGTGTACAGCAGCCGCAGTGCCATTCGATGAGTTTTACTTCCTTAGATAAACTATTTAAACGTGGCTGAATTACAAACTTAGCCTCAGGTTGCAGAGATATTTCATTTTGACCAGTATATCCAACTTGCCACGTCTCTCATGTAGTATCAGGAATATCTCNGGCTGAATTACAAACTTAGCCTCAGGTTGCAGAGATATTTCACTTTGACCAGTATATCCAACTTGCCACGTCTCTCATGTAGTATCAGGAATATCTTCACTTCCATTATTCGTTACCTTGCAAGAAGCTGTAAGATGTTGACCAGTTATGGGACAATTAAAATATATCTAATTTGATTTACTAATTTGTTGGCCAAATGAGAAGTTAACTAATATCCAAAGTAAAAACACCATAACAACAGGCTGCTGATGCAAACAAACAATATTTTTCACCACTGACTAAATTTTTTAAGCAATGATCTGTATTTTGTCTTCCGTCTCGTGTGCATGACATTACTGTTTATGGCAGCAGAGTGACTTAAGTTTCCTTAAAATTGTGGTGGTGTTGATAAATGAGGCAAAAAAGGACTGGTGCAGTGGAGGTTGTGAGCAACAATTGATAAAGGGACCTCAATAAATGGGCCAGGTGACGTAGAGACAAAAGTCAGTGAGGCTTCACATGACAGCAAATTCTGTGGTATCACGTCCCGCAAACAGATTCACAAACCTATTCAATTTGCTCATAGAGAACACTGCGGAAATAACACAATCTATGCATTTTTTTGGACCATGTGTGACTGTTTGCTGACCTTGACTTAATGCATCTCGCTATCTAGGTTTCACACTGAAGAGCTAATAACTAGATGCTATGTAGTGCATCCAATCAATTATTACAAAAAGAAAATGAATTATTAATCAATAAAAAAAATGATTAAATTATGAAAGAATTTTTACAACCCTATCCATCAAAATTTCGGACAGTGAGAATGTTTAATGCAACCACTTTCTTCAACAATAGCGTGCTTCCAACTTTGTGGCGACAGTTTTGGGAGGGTGCGCCAGTTTCAGTATGACAACTCCCCCTGTCAACAGTGAGGTCCATAAAAAAATGGAAATTGGACGTTAAAGAACTTAACTGGCCTGCAGCTAGCTGTGACCTGAACTCCATCAAACATGTTTGGGATCAGCTAGAAAACTAACTTATCATCCAACATCAGAGTCCAACCTCATTAATGCTCTTGTGGCTGAACGGGATCAAATCCCTGCAGCCAGATTAAAAGAGTCATGGGGAGCCATCCCAGAAGAATGGAGGCTGTTATTGCAGTATTTTAAAGCCCATGTGTTTGGAATGAGATGTCCAATAATCACTTATGGGTGTAATGTTAGTGTCGGCATCTTGTGGAACTGCAACAACAATGACTACATATCCAAGCTACATGCCAGCTAACATATTATCTCCCCTCTGCTTTTGTTATTATGTGAGTCTAAGTTATATAACTGAGTCACCTGTGATGACCCTGAACCCAAACTTCTTTCCGACTGTTTGAATGATCTTCTGATGAATGATCATCAGTATTGATGTTGACGCCTAAATCTCCCATCGTTGGTGTTCCATCATCAAATACAAAGTAAGAACTGCTAAAGCCTTTACGTGTAACCCCTGATGACTTTACAATACAGGCACACGAGAACATGACATAACAACTTCCCATTCATCTATAGGATAAGTGGAAAAAGAGAGTGATCCACCANTCTGTGTGTGTGTGTGTGTGTGTGTGTGTGTGTGTGTGTGTGTGTGTGTGTGTGTGTGTGTGTGTGTGTGTCCTCTAAGGAATAATGAGCTCTTTCTAACATCCTGTCAATGATAATACACTGGCTTGTGCTGTTTGAAATAATTATGTAATATACTTACTAATGTAAATAACTGCGTTTCTAGATGCTGTATTTTCATTTTATTTATAAAAAATAAATATATCCTGTTAGAGATATTAAAAGTTTTAAATAAATGTTCCATACATATCAGATATTCTGAATGTAAGATTGAGCTTTGGTGGTTACATGGTAGACAACAAGCTTGTTGGATCAGTTTAGTTTGATGAAATTTTGTAAAAGAATAGAAAGAGGGCTTAAATTAAGAGACCTAGAAAAAGAATACCAATAGTTTATCAGTGAAATTGTAATTTAAGAAGCACTAACTAACCTTTTTATTGGGATAATTGTGAAATGTCACATTGGTAGCAAAGTAATCCTCATTATTTGGGTTCATGGCATAATCCAAGTTTTTTTT
>JANJYP010015613.1:0-10925 GCA_024605115.1 Rastrelliger brachysoma | reverse complement strand
ATGTTCTAACTTCCTTTTCCTGTCTGTGGCACTCAGACTTAAACCCATTTGTTCTCAGTGAAGACATAAACCTTTAAAAATGCATCAGAAATATGGTTTCATTTTGAAAAATGGCTCAGTAATTTCCCAAAACAAGCCAGGCACTGTAGTTTTTGGCGGAACTAGTACAGAATAATACTCGGTGGTTATAATGGAACATGTCACCCAGTGCAACATGTGGCTCACGAGTTCTAGAGGCATAATGGAGCTCGGTGGAATGAGATGATGTTACTCACTGTTGGTTTTAGTGTGTTGGCAATAATTAAGATGTTAAATCTTGCCAGCTTTGTCTTTTTAAGTAGATGTTAGTTACAGGTTAATAGAAAATTCTGAACTTCTAATGATCACATTATAAATTTTATCCAAAATAAATCCACAAAAAAAGAAAAAAAAATCTGATTTTATTCCGTCGTCATCTTTTTTTTTCTCCACTTCATCTTCCATCCCTCTTTCTTTTCCATTGACCTGGATGTGTTCCCGCAAGCTACTGTGTGAACGCTCCGGACAGTAACTCATCTCTTTCTTTACACAAGATGACAAATTACCTCCCTGCAGGCCAACAAATCAATGTGACTGATGTGACTGTTTAAACACATTTCTATTTAAAAGGAAAAAAAAAACTGCATTGCTTAGTGAATCTCGAACATACGGCGTCAATTCACCGTTCTTCATATGGCACTGAATAAAAAGTTTAGAGTGGCAGGACCAGTGCAGCCAAAGTAAAACTGACTGCTTCTGTGCTGAAAATGATTTAGTAACTCCATGTTTATCAGATTATATCCCAGTCCTACTATTTAAATTTGGGATAAACTGTTGGATACCGGACCTCATGAGCCTAAACGCCTAAACAGAACCTTCAATTTTCAGACTTTGCACAATTGACTTTTAAGAGAGCAATAATTTGCTTCCATGTTGCACCTCTTTTCAATCCTGCCAATTTGACCGCTTCACCTTTACCAGTCTGTGTTGGAAGCTGCAGCAGTGGTGGTGGTGTTGGTGTTGGTGGTGAGTAGAAAGAAAAAAGAAAAGAAAAGAAAAAACACAAGAAAGAAAAAAAGAAAATCTGACGACTTAGCAAGATTGTGCCACTAAATAACAGCATTGACACGGCGAGGAGGGTGTGCCGACGTTCGCAGAGGTGAAATCAGGGTGGGGGAGGAATGTTGGCTGCAGATGAAAGCGGGAGCGCAGGCTGGGATGTGTAATAACTCTCCACACATCAGCCTGTTGGTATAATAAGCCGGATCCTAGAGGCAGGAGAGGAGAAACGATGTAGAAACATGCCAAAACATCTCTCAAGTCTGGTCTATGTGTGTGTGTGTGTATGTGTGTGTGTGTGTGTGTGTGTGTGTGTGTGTATGTGTGCATGTGTGTATATGTCTGTGCTTCCTTTTTTCTTTTTTTTTCTGTCTGTCTGTCTCTGTCTTTCTCTCTTTGTCTGCAATATGTTCAAATTGTTATTTTTTCCAGTTGGCAAGACAAAACTTCTGCTGTCAAAGCTGCACAACTTAATGTCTGTGTGTAACGTTGTTGCATTGACGTTCATTGATTCATTCATCCTTCACTTTGGATTCAGTTAGCTGAAGAGACATTAGCATTTGAGAAAATTAAATCTCATCTCTCTCTCTCTCTCCCTCTCTCTCTTTATGTGTGTGTGTGTGTGTGTGTGTGTGTGTGTGTGTGTGTGTGTGTGTGTGTGTGTGTGTGTGTGTGTGTGTGTGTGTGTGTGTGTGTGTGTGTGAGAGAGAGAGAGAGATCCCTCATGTAGGCCAGAGTAACAGCGCAGCCTTCAAATAGTCTTGTCAAATTTAAGATTAGTGATTAAAGAGGGATCCGCAGGCCTCAGGGGCTAATATATATTTTAAAAAAACAAACAAAACAAAACATCCGGATAACCTTCTAGCTGACATAAAGAAATCCTTTAGTAGTGGTGTAAAGGAAGTATTTAGATCTACTAACTTAACTTGAGTAAAAACACCAGTACAACACTGTAAAAATACTCCATTAAAAGTGAAAGTCCTGTGTGTTTAAAAAAGCAGAATCCAGCACAGAAGATGTACAGGAAGAAAAAAAGTGCAGCCTCTGTGAGTGTTACTGTACATTACATATGACATTATTAGATTATTAATATTAGTGCACCATGCTCTAGCCTCTTAAACACTTTATATATAATTAGGTAGAATAGTCTATAAGTGCACAGTGTTTCGGGGGTGCATAAATGTGTCATGAAATAAAACAGAGAGGTTGTGAATAGACGTCTCAAACACAAATTTATTCCGTTTTTTTGTACTTTTCTCTTATTTTTATTTCTTTTTTTAGTGAGATGTTGGAGAATTTGATATATTCAGTGCAGTCTAAAGATTGAAATATAACAAGGAGTCATGTTTAATATATGTCATATGGCATTGTTGTCTATATATTATTATTCTGTTTTAGGATAGTCTTAGTTTCTCACTCTGAATCTGTGTCATCAAGTTCATTTTTGACGTCAAAGATCGTATATTAGGTGTTAAATAAATGTTGTATTTGAATAGAGATAGGTCTAAGGCACAACTTCCTGTCCAATAGTAGTGAAGGCAAAGCAGCACTGTGCCTCTTAAAGGCCTTTAAACTACAGTCTCTGATGTTAGATTGCATCTCGTGTTTATTGCTGCGCTGAAATATGTAATGATGCTGCTCTCCTGACATCAAACTGAAACTGAAAAAGGGGGGTGGGGAAGGATGGGGAGGGGGGGGGGGCTGAATATATAGGCCTACACACACATTCATACATATATATCTATATATGACGAGTTAGTTGATTTATTAATTTTTGTTTTAATCAATCATAGGGCTTTTTGTAAAAAAAATAATAATAAAAAAGAAGAAGCAAATTGTCAAGAATCCCTCGTGGCTAATTAATTTATACTTTATCCTACATTGTTCTAGTGCAGNTAGTGCAGTGTTTGTTTTTTTTTTTTTTTTTTTTTTTTTTTGCAAGTTTGGTGTAAGTTTGAATACAGGCCCACACTCCGGGATTTCCACCGCAGATGAGCATAATGACTGAAATTACAGTGTCCGACCCTCTGCTCTGCCAAAATCACAAGTTCTGAGTTTCTCTCTAGAAGGGCGATGTTTGTTGTAATTGTCCCTCGTGTGGGACCACAGGGGGTGTGTGTATAGTCAGTGTGTGTGTGTACGTGTAGGCNTGTGTGTGTGTGTGTGTGTGTGTGTGTGCTCTTTCTTTTACTATACTTGAAAGTGTGCGGAGGAAGAAAAAAAAGTGTCATTTCGCGCCATAATTAAATCGATTTAGAAAAAGAAACCGAACAATAAAATCAATTAGCGAGCACGTGCTTAAGTGCTTGTTGTAAGCTATTAAAAAATAATAATCATTTAGATAATAAGGTCTGCGGCCTTTCATTGGCGGGTTTATATAATGTTGCTTTTATCTGATCCGCCTTTTGTTCATTTCTGACACAAAGGAAAAATCATATATATATTTTAAAATACGGCGTTGCTGTTAGTGAACCAAAATTTTAAAAAAAATCAGTGTATTTTTAAAGCGGTTTTTTTTTTTCAAATCGATATTATTTCGGGGCCTTCTCTTTGATTTAATCAAGAGAATAGAGAAAATGGAACTGGTATATTTATAAAGAGTAAAAAAAACCAAAACATTTCTAATTAAATTTTCGTTTTAACCAAGCCGGATTTTTTTTCTATATCATAAAACAAAAGTAGAATCAGGAGCAGTTTGACCTTTTGCGTAAAATTAGCGGTAACTTAATTACCGTAATTTATCTATTAACAAGTAGACACAATAATATGTCAGTTTAGTTTAAATCATCGACGCTTTCTTCTATTTGTTTATTTACTTATTTATCTGTTTATTACCTCATCTATCGGTTTAGTTTGACTGATGTAACGATCGCTGCAGATGCTTTTACGTCCACATTTGATCCAACACTTGCTGATTTATATTTAAATGGATTAACTGGCTTTTCACTTAACACTCTCTGGAATTGAGGCCTCTCTCTCTCTCTCTCTCTCTCTGTGTGTGTGTGTGTGTGTGTGTGTGTGTGTGTGTGTGTGTGTGTGTGTGTGTGTGTGTGTGTGTGTGTGTGTGTGTGTGTGTGTGTGTGTGTGTGTGTGTGTGTGTGTGTGTGTGTATAGCCTACTACATATTCCCTCGCCAAAAACCCCCAAAGAAGCAACCGGTTGACCGTATTTTTGTTGCTGCTCATTGTGATTTGTGTGACACTGAAAACGCCGCAGCCAATGAGCGCGCCGTTTGTGCCAAGTGGAGGCAGAGAGAATGGGCTCTCCAGACGCACAGTGCGCTCTGAAGGGGAGGAACACACTCCGTGCTTCTCCGCTGCCAAAAAAAAAACCCTCTCTCCTTTTTTNTCTCTCTCTCTCCCTCTCTCTCTCCCTCTCCCTCTCTCTCTCTTCGTAAGCCCCCTAGAAGAAAACAAGCCAGCGTTCATCTGCTTCTTCTGGACCCGAGAGAAGGAGAAACGCATCCAGATCCAGGAGGATATGAAATCTAAAAATTTTCCGGCTTCTTTGACAGGAGTTCCTGATTTTTTGTAAGAGTGCCATCTTTTGGCTGTTCGTATCGACCTGTCATGCTTCTTGTCCTCGATGGTTTTAAAACACTTGAGCGTCACGTTCACGGACCCCTCAGCTGGGATGTAGCAGAGAACAAACCCACCTTTATACCCTTTAAAAGCGTTCATTAAACGGGAATAAAGTGGCGCGCATCGACGGTGAATTAGACTGTGACGGGCTGGTGTTGGTTTAAGGAAACACCTTTCTGAAAGTCTACTGCTTTGTTTTTTTATTTTTCACATTGATGGTGAGTTGCTTTATGATGACCCCCGCCCGGAGGTCATAGCTGACCCCTTCTTATTTCCCACCACATCACTGCCCCTCACCCCAATGATGACTATGAGCTCTATATCGGACACTTTAGTCCCGCCTGATCCATCCAAATCGGCGTTTTTGGAATTCGGCGGCCACAGCTACCCCGGACATCCCGGTCATCAGCAGCCTTCCCCCGGCTTGTCGCATAACCATTACCCGGTACACGGTCTTCATGCCGTGGGGCCCTCGCAGCACGACGGGCCCTTCTCCTCCGGTGCATCTTCGTACGGTCGCCCGCTGGGATACCCGCCATACCACAGTCCCGTGAGCGCGCACCACCCCGGGGCGTACCTGCCTTACCAACACGGGGGTCACAGCGGCGCGCTGGGTCACACCAGACTGGAGGATGCGGGTAGGTTTCAGTGTGATGAACAGAAAGAATCATTTTTCCTTTTTGCAGATTGGCCTTCTAACTAATATCACCCTGCACCTTTAATATTTATCATATGGAACATATCCACACACTGAGCATTTAGGGTATTTTTTGTAAGATTCAGGTTGTGTTAAATTGGTGATGATGAAACGTTATTGATTCACACTTGTTGCAGCAACTCAAGATTAGAAAAAAAGAGTGAGCGATTAATAAAAAAAACTATAAAACCACACACACACACACACACACACACACGCACGCACACTAATAACCTATGACTTATAGCCTACAGATATGATCTGCAGTAATCGGCGTCTAGCACTGAGCTGAATTGTGTCACTGTTGAATGGATAACTATACAAAGACAAAAAAAACGGTACCAAATCTTGTTGCTCAAAAATGAAACTTAAGATATGATTAGCCTATAAATAAATTACTATACGATAATTAAACTAAGATACGATAAATAATAATAACACAACGATAAATATGAGCTATATTGCCTTAGATATATTGAGCTGTGATGTCATAGGCCTAAGTAGTGGGTGATGGTGATAGAGATAACAATAGTGCTTCAGTATGATAATGACTTAAAGGAAAAGAAAAGCTTTAGTTTATGAGTTTTGGTTTAAGATAGGCACTACCTGGAAAAATAAACATATTTTTTAAATTGCTCATATGGTGTGTGTGTGCGTGTGTGTGTGTTTAGAAAAAAAAAACCCAAAAAGTTAAAGCTACTTTTTAAAAATGTGGCTGCCCTATTCTAAATGAAGCTGAATGTCGCATTTTCAACAATTCAACAATAAACGCACTAAACAATTGAATAATAAGCAGTAAAAATGTGGATGTGTGCATGTGTCTTATTTAAGAACCATTAGGATACTTTACTCTGCTGTATACGGTCTAAAAAACATGAAAATAAACCACAGTGGAGAGCAATAATTGGATCCACACACAGGTCGCCCGCAGTCATGGTGAGTGTAGTTTGGCCCTGCGGTGTCCCGCAGCGGCTGCGTGCGCTCATCCCCGTCATCTCACATATCACATCCACTGCTGTCTATGCGCTGGCTTTAACAACAACAATATCAACTTTAATATTTTTCTTTAAAATCCTTAAAAAAATGTTTGGTGGATTTAAATGAAAGCTAAATATTTGCTTTGAAAATTAACAATCATATGGGCCATAAACTGGGAAGAGGTGGATAATTTGACCTCAGATTAAGTTAGAAAATACATTCTTTGGTTGTCATGTAAGGGTTTTTATTAATAAGGCCTGTTAGGTGATGAGTGTTTGGAATTATTCACAGTTTACAGTAACAGTACTGTCATTTTTATAGCTTATATAAAAAGTCAAAACAGACACAAGAAAACCAATACAAGCATATAAAAAGCTTTACATGTATAATCTAATGGCAGGATGAGGTCATTTTAACAGCAGCTTTTTTCCTGAGAGGAGATAACGTAGAATTTAATTTGTTATCAGTGAAAAAATTAAAAAAAAAGGAGATCAGATTTATGTGATGATTATGATGATGATGATGATGATGATGATGATGATGATGATGATGATGACGATGATAATGATGATGCTGATAATGAAGAGCAGTGTGCACGCTGGATGCTTAACTGCAGTCTGAAGTGGCTGTTTGTCAACCATCATATATGTCACTGTAATTGTTAACAGATGTCAAGTCAGATCGTGTAATAAAAATAATAATGGTAATGATAATAATAATAATAATAATCCTTGATCACATTCTATTAAAGGAACTCGAGTGCAGGTGAACACGGCTATATTTTTTTTCCTGTTTAAAAATGACAACTTTCTTTCTTGCTTTCTTCTTTTTTTGTAATTCCTAGGGTTCTTTTTTTTTTTTTTGGGGAATATAGATTCCCAAAATTTTTCAGATTAGCGCTCAACAACCTTAACGTTCAAATATGGGATCCTGAAGGCCTCACAGAAACACATTTGATATTGTTCTTTTGTGACTTTTTAAAAAAAAAAAAAGTAATAATTTTCTGTCGTAGTAAATGATGCTTGACTTCTGTCAGCTGTACATTTTCATATCTGTAATGATTATTAACCATATCTTTTACGCATTGTCATATCTCCCAAATCTTAAATAAGTCTAATTACATTTATGTTATTATTTTTACAAATTTTTTTTTTAACAATTTTTTTAATAAAAGGTCGAACAACGTTTGACCTCTCTGGCGTCTAATTTTACCACAAATAGAAGCAACATCACTTTATACAGAAAAACATACTATATCTATTTTTATATATTTAACAGAATTAATGCACTATTCCTTGAGAACTTTTATAATGATATTTATTTGGTGTAATAATAATGTTTTACAGTAATTTTCTTATTTTCTTATCTTCATTCAAACGTTCAAGTTCAGTTTGTGGGAAATTGAAAGGTCACCACGGCAACACTTCTATATTTGGTTTAATGAAGATTAGAAGTGAAGAAAAAATATTATGCTTATTAAGCAGTATTAGTATTATTTGTATTATTTGTGCATATAGAACAAGACGCCAAACAAAATGAGGTAAGGCCAATATCAGCATACGCAATGATTCAAACCCAAATGTGTCAAATTCTCAGTCGTCTTTAATAATGTTTCTTCAAGTTTTCTTTATAACAAAATCACCATCTTTTTTTTTTTTTTTTTTTAATTTTTTCAGTGAGTCCTTCTTTCCTTTTTCTTCTATCTCCTTCTATTCAGTGTCGATGAGTTTGGGGTGCGTCGGTGTCGTGTCTCCTGAAGCTTCAGGAGTTATCTGTGCGTCTTGTGGGGCCTCGGCTTGTCCACAGCTGTTCTCTCCTGCCACTGCAGGCTATGAGCTCATGTCATAACACAGATCAGCGTGGGCGAACATACGCCGACTGTTGTATAGTGTTCTTGAAAAGAGAGAAGAAAGAAAGAAAAAAAGAGTGGTTTCTGTGACTTAAGTATAAACCAAACACAGAGGAGTTATCTTTTTACCTGCACATATAAAACACTCATTATGTTTTGTTTTGTTTTTTTTGTTTTTTTACACAGGTTTATGGCTCATGTGGAGCATATTTTTAAGTCAATGCAACATGTTCTCACAGAATTAGTAATTAAATTATATTGCACAATATTACAAGGAGCTTGACCTTTAGCAACATGACGAATTTATATTTTGGTTTAATTAAAAAACAAAACGCTGACACTTTTTTTTGGTCTTTTTTGGTGTTAGATTTCTGTTAAAATATCTGGTTCATGTTTGGTAATCACTTCATTTTATTATTTTTGTGTACTGTAAAAAATGATGGAGTCGTTCTCTATATAGAAACAAACCTAGCAAAAACTAAGAAAAAAAAATACCCATGACACTCATTCTCAAACACATAAATACAAATTTCCTGTGAGATCACGCTGAATTCGTTTCTGTTTCTTCTTACCAGCTTCCATCACGCTTTAATAGAGGCCACGTGTGTCCTGTATAAAAACAGGCCTGCTCCCTGAATTCTGGCATTTTTGTGGGATAGAAATGCTCATCAAATGCAATCTGATCTATGTGCAAAAAAACCTCACACAAGGCAGCAAAAAAAAAAAAAAATCCAAAATCTGTATCAGACGTGATGTTAAAAGTTAGGATTGTACCAAATATGCATAACATTAAGGTCAAACTTCTACATCCTTCTGTCCTCGTGTGTTGATGTTTATCTCAGGAAAAAAAAAAAAACTCTCTCTCTCTGCTCTCGTTCCTCTTCTTCTTCCTCCAGAGCATGACAAGCCCACGGCGGTCATTGAAAATGGGGAAGTGCGGCTCAACGGAAAGGGGAAGAAGATCAGGAAGCCGCGGACCATCTACTCCAGCCTTCAGCTCCAGGCGCTCAACCAACGCTTCCAGCAAACCCAGTACCTCGCCCTGCCCGAGAGGGCCGACCTGGCCGCCAAACTGGGCCTGACGCAGACCCAGGTAACATCACATGCAATCTAGACAATTTAAGACAAAAAGGTTTATATCTACTGATTCACATTTGTAGTCAGTACACCCTTCGACAAAAACTTGAAATATGGTAATGCCTTGGTTGGTAGTCGATTGTGTACCGTGCAGGCCGCATAATGGCAACGTCGATGGTTTGATTCCGGCAGGGGACCTATGCTGCAGGTCATCCTCTTCTCTCTCTCTCTCTCTCTCTCTCTCTCTCTCTCTCTCTCTCTCTCTCTCTCTCTCTCTCTCTCTCTCTCTCTCTCACTCTCTCTCTCTCTCATTCTTTCTATCCCTGTTTCCTGTCCACTTACTGTCAAGATAAAGGCAAAAATCTCAAAAATAAACAAAAAAAACTGAAATATTTTAGCTGTTTCTTTATTTAAAGAGGCTTTATAGAAAGAAAAAGGAGACAGGTCAACATCTAGAGGTCTTTTTATACTCATACACATTCACGGTCAACACACCCTCCGACAAAAATCTGAAATATCAGAACGCCTCAGTAGCTGAGTGCTTCCCGCGCAGGCCGCATAATGGCAGCGTCTCCGGTTTGATTCCGGCAGGGGACCTACGCTGCAGGTCATTCCCCTCTTTCTCTTAATCCTAGTTTCCTGTCCACTTACTGTCAAAATAAAGGCAACAGCCTAGAAGTAAATCTAATTTTTTTAAAAAATGAAATATTTTAGCTGNTCAAAATAAAGGCAACAGCCTAGAAGTAAATCTAATTTTTTTTAAAAATGAAATATTTTAGCTGTTTTTTTTTTATTTTAAGAGGCTGTATAGAAAGAAAAAGGAGACAGCTCAACATCTAGAGGTCATGGTCAATACACCCTCTGATAAATAACCTGAAATATTTGAGAATTTTTTTTATATTTTAAAAGGAAGGAAAAACAGGACTAGGTTAAAATCTAGTATATGGTGTTTCATATGGTATGAAATGCTATAGAGGGCTTTTAATTTGAAATACATCATATGGGAAGTGATGACACTTGGCCTATAGGTGATAGTGAGTATAGTTTACACATAGACATCACTACTTATCACTACAAAAACTACATGACCACTCCTCAGTATTTCGGACATTCACAAACTTTCGTATTGATAGTGCTTTGTAGTTTATTCTAAAAAATTGAGAGATTTTACTATAATACGCAGAATTATTAAAGATGATTAAAATTTGTTGTAAAAGTTGTCATATTGCTGGAGGTGAAAACATAAAACGAATAACATGAGTCATTGATAGATTCATGACAAGGCCAATTTCTGTAATTGGGGTTGTAATTGCCTCACCCTTGGCGCCGTCGATTGTATTTAGATTTTTTAAAAAAAAAGGTTTACTTAGTTTTTCATTAAAGGTCACACTGAAAGAACAATAAGGTCAGAATAGATGCCCGAACAGGCACCGGTACATTCTTATAACCCGGTGTCATCCTCCTGCCAAAGTCCTTTATAAGCTAATTATGTATCAACACCTACTGACTTGCTTAAATGTCATGCGAAGTCTAGTCAAAGGTCGTTTGTCATGAACTTAGCTTCAGAAGACAAAGGACATGAAAGAGGTGATGAACAGGTCAATGCAAATCATTTTTTACATGCTTGAGTATGAGTGTGTGTGTGTGTGTGTGTGTGTGTGTGTGT
>JANJYP010015559.1:0-21704 GCA_024605115.1 Rastrelliger brachysoma | reverse complement strand
CTACAGGTCAATACCTTACTTATGTTGCTGCTGCTCCTTGAATATAACAAACCCTCACCATTCACACTGCCCAATCGCAGTTTCCCTATCCAGACACAAGATGGCACCCTGTAATCTGTTATGGCAGTTTCACCTACTGTAGAGGTGTAAAGGAATGCATTTAAATAACAGCCAAAATTGACTAAACTCATACTCAGACAATGTGTAATTATAATTAGGATTCATTGATATTGACATGCTACATGTCCTAATTCAATTGTTCAGTCTGTTTTGCAACTTGAAGCGTCACTGTTGCCCTCAATTGCATCAACTAGTTATTGTGTAAGACCTCAGTGTGCACTGATTTTCTATTAAATTTTGACCGACTTTTAACAGTATAGCGCATTCATGTCATGCTGTTTGGTGGCTTTACTATTAACTGTATTGCAGCATTGTTTATGATCTCAAAGGAAATCTATAGTATGTCAATTTTATTTGTATAAAGTCCATTATCTCAAATAACAAATTTGCCTGAGTGGGCTTTAATTCTTTACAACAATAAAACATCATATGACCANTGCAGCATTGTTTATGATCTCAAAGGAAATCTATAGTATGTCGATTTTATTTGTATAAAGTCCATTATCTCAATTAACAAATTTGCCTGAGTGGGCTTTAATTCTTTACAACAATAAAACATATGACCTTAGTCATCTATTCACATAAGGAAATCTCCCTGAATCCAACAGAGGATTCCAGGTGACACCAGAACAGAATAGACTTGAGCCACTCGATCTCGATCACCATCGAGGCCTGGCTGGTGGACAGACTACACATGCACACGGGAGACTCACATCACACCGTTGACATACATGGAAGAAGACAAGGAAGAAATTTTTACACAGGAGAGAAAGAAGGAAGAAGACATCATTCAAAGAGACAGACACGGGGTGAAGCTGAACTACAGGATGAGGAACTATATCCACAACCTCAAAAAATGGCACTGACAGGGAAGCAGCTGCAGCGCCATTCTAGAAAAAGTGCTGGTGCTAGATTGGCACACATCTCTGATTCTCATATGCTTGTGGAACAAACATACTGACCATTAGAGAGTTGCATTCGTCATCAAAACAGTTGCAATAATCTATAATTACTTGTCTTCCGGCAATAAATAAATGAATGGGCAATAACCTTTTAAAATTAAATGACGACAAAGCATCCTTCTAGTCAGCCTCAAGACTAAAGAGAAATAAAGAGAAACACTGCATAATAATCTGGGGAAGTTGACTCCATGCATTAAATGAGGTCACAAGTTTTATTGTTATCTTAGATTCAGATTTAAACTTCATATCTCACATTAAAAAGGTGACAATAACATTGTTTTTTTTTACCATACATAGCTTAAGTGTGACCATTTATTAACTAGAACGAAGAGGAGAAAACACATTAGTCCAATTTGATCTGTTCTGCACTGTGCTTCCTGTAAGTTTCAGAATTGGCTTAAAGTTCCTCCCCCTTAGCTATGTACAGTACAAAGTGTTTAATGAGCTAGGACAAAACTACATGGCTAACTCTCTTCTTAACTCTTTGTTTTAAGAACACTGTGATCATCTGCAGCTGGTTTATTGAAGGTTTGAAGGAAAATTGGGGATGCAGCCATTGTCATTTATGTTCAAAAACTATGGAACAAACTATCCATAAATATCAGGGAAGCAGGTTTTTTAAGCAAAAGCTAAAAACTTATTTTCTCAGTATGGCTTCTAATTATCTTTTCTATCAATTACTACTGCTCTTCTTTTAATGGTTGCATTTTACTTGTTGTTATGTTTTTATTTATGTATTTATTCATTATTATTATTATGCTATTGCTCTTTGGCAGGACCATGCTTAGTAAATTCTACTCAAAAATTAACTTACATTAAAACTGTAAGTAGTTTTAAGTTTAGATTTCAGTGACTCAACAGACTAGTATTTTATGACAACAGCAGGTTATTCCATTAAAACGGCTAAAGATAAAGGTCCTGCCACTTGCTGACTTCTTTTTAAAGGACCAGTGTGTGAGATTTAGTGTCATCTAGCAGTGATGTTGCAGATTGCAACCAACTGACCTTTGTCCCTCCCCTTCNAAAGGACCAGTGTGTGAGATTTAGTGTCATCTAGCAGTGATGATGCAGATTGCAACCAACTGACCTTTGTCCCTCCCCTTCTAAGTGTAAAGGAGAACCAACAGTGGCCATGAAAAAACACACATAAAAGGCCCTCTCTAGAGCAGTGTTTAGTTTGTTNAACCAACTGACCTTTGTCCCTCCCCTTCCAAGTGTAAAGGAGAACCAACAGTGGCCATGAAAAAACATACATAAAAGGCCCTCTCTAGAGCAATGTTTAGTTTGTCTCTTCTGGGCTGCTTTAGAAATAATGGCATGCTCAGTGGAAGACACTTGCTCCCTATGTAACATAAAGGCATCATTTTGAGGTAAAACATTAATGCTAAATTAAATTAAATTCTACACACTCCACCTTTAAGTTTGGTTACACCCAGGAATAACCTATGATTGAAGTCTGATCTAACATAGATGGGTATCCAGTCAAGGGAGTTAACATATCCACTGTCTTACGTCTGCCAAACNACCTTTAAGTTTGGTTACACCCAGGAATAACCTATGATTGAATATGCTCATCTAGGATTTTATAAGTCTGATCTAACATAGATGGGTATCCAGTCATGGAATTAACATATCCACTGTCTTACGTCTGCCAAACACTTGCACACCAAGACACCAAGCTGAACAACATCCAATCAAGTTCCAATCGAAACATTTAGTGTCCTGCCCCAAAAATTGAACATCCCACCCGCTCAATAACGGCCAATTAAATTCATTTTCCTCACTCGTGTAAAGTCATGCTGGTACTCGGGGAAACTCGAGGAAGGCGACAGCGTTTTTGACTTTAATAGATAACACTCATTTAACATTAAATCCTCAGATGAGTTATGAGTCAGTGTTCGTTTTGGTCCCTTTAGAGAGTTGTCAAGGTGGTGCTAGAAGCAATATGTGAAGTAGATGTAGTCAAAATGAAGACTTCCATGCACGTTAATAAAATATTGGAGCATCCACATCAGTTGTCATGCTGATGTCTTCTACTGTTCAAAGTCCTGTGTAGGGCTGGATAACAAATACTTTTAAGCGTGCCGGTACTTTTAAACATGCTGAATTGCCAGTATAACCATTTCAACAGTCCGCCAATCTTTGGATTGGCTCTGGGCTCTTTTTGGATCAACAGTGAATGAGGACACCTCAAAAGTTGTTTTGAAAGTGCGNAGATGTAGTCAAAATGAAGACTTCCATGCACGTTAATAAAATCTGGGAGCACCCACATCAGTTGTCATGCTGATGTCTTCTACTGTTCAAAGTCCTGTGTAGGGCTGGATAGCAAATACTTTTAAGGGTGCTGGTTGTTGCAGATTCTTCAAACATGCTGAATTGCCAGTATAGCCATTTCAACAGTCTGCCAATCTTTGGATTGGCTCTGGGCCCTTTTTGGATCAACAGTGAATGAGGACACCTCAAAAGTTGTTTTGAAAGTACAGCAAATCAATTTTAAAGATATCAGCCGAGCTGCACTGACATATAATATATTTTGTATGTTCCCTGCCAGTAGCACCATCTGAAGACGTCACAACAGCAAACTCTGTTAGTGGTGTTAGTGGTGCTTTTTCACATATCTTAGGGGGATCGAGGACTGCTTCTCAAACTGCTGAAACAACNAGCACCATCTGAAGACGTCACAACAGCAAACTCTGTTAGTGGCGTTAGTGGTGCTTTTTCACATATCTTAGGGGGATCGAGGACTGCTTCTCAAACCGCTGAAACAAATTCTTTTCATTCTTCAGTTTCATGTTGTAATCTGTATTGGTGATGAGACAATATAGACAATGTGATTTTTATTCATATATTCATTTATTTATGTTTTGCATTAGTTTAGCTGTATATCACACAAATCTTTTAAGCTATGAGGTAGATTTAGTTGTTATACAGATTGGAAGGCTACAATAATTAGAGCTATAGCACACAAGTCTTGATGTAAGATTTAACATACATTTCTGTGGTATCTACACAACACACAAGCACCCTTAAGATGTTAATTTGTTACACTTTTATCAATACTATTCTGATGCATGTTGCTTCATTGAAATTTTTAAGCTAATGTTATATCATATAAACACTAAACAGGGCAAACTTCCAGAGAATGCTATATCAATAAGACTAATAATATAAATTGCACTTTTTTCTAATATATATTTCTAATATACTAGGCTACATATACTGACAGATGCTCAATTACAGGAAAAACCAACATTAAGTGTCTTAGTAATGTGTTGGGCCACCACCTCTGCATTGACCTACAGTCTCTGCACTCTTCATATCTTCATTTGATGCTTTTGATGATGGTGGCACTGTCTGACTCATCAGTCCAAAAATCTCCCATAGGTATTCTGTTGGTTTGAGATTTTGTGACTGCAAAAGCCATATCACATGAATCACATCATTTTCCACTCATCAAACCATTAAGCGACCTTTTGTGCCCTATGAAATGAAATGAGGATAAAAGTGATCACTCACAACAACTTTGCATTGATTTGGAGTGACCCTTCCTTCTAAGAGTAGACCCAAATCATACCAGCAAAATGACCTCCACAACATAACAGAGCCATGCATTCAGACCTGTACTGAATCCAGAATATGGTGACGGATGACTCTTCTGACCATAATCACTTTTTTCTACATCTCTGTAGACCAGGACCTATGATTTTTACACCACTGAACTCTCAAATGTGCATTCATCTTAGTAATTAGCAGTTTATGCACTGCCACCCTGCTATAATATCTCTCTTTATGTAATTGTCAATGGACTGCTCTTGCTGACAGTCTGAACATGTCTTGCATTGACATTAGCAGTCTCAGAGATGGTCGCTGTTCTTTTTTTTATTTACATTATGCACCAATGCATGTGCATCACAGTCATCAAATGCAAACTGTTGACAACAATTTCCGACACTATTGATGTCTTTCCCATAATTCTGAATGCAGATGTCACTTTAATCATTATTCCTATTGAAACAGCAGCCAGCTGAGCAGTCTTTGTGACTAAGGCTTCTGCCATCTGTGCCTCATCAATGAACCCTATTTCAAAGTCACTTAGATCTTTTCTTCCTGCCATCTTGATACAAAGTCATAATCAGCTAGGCTTGCTCAGCAGTTTTATACATGCCTTGTAGCTTGATTGGATGATAATTGCTTAATTGTAGAATGCAGCACACCTGTTTGGAAGCATCTGCATTTGTTATGTTTCTCCACTCACTTATTCAGGTTTTTCCTTTTATTTGTCACCTGTCTTTAGTTTAAAACCTTTTAAAATGTAAAATAACATTCTAGTTTGACAAGCAGCATAATTTTATTTAAACAAATTTTAACTTGACTCATAAAGTAAGCTCTAACTCCTTTTCCTTTTCTCCAACCTGCTAATTATATCTATTCTGAGCTAGCAGCCATCACCATATAATTCAGAACAAAATAATGAAATTCCATTCCTTCATTGCCCATGTTAATGTAGAGTAAAGTTAAGCATCAGGTCCATCATACAGTAGTTTGGGCACTAAACTGCTGATTAAGAATGCTGCCTTTCTTTTTCTTTTTTTAAGGACTTTGTTTTCAGCAGTAGATTGGTGATGTGCATTTCCTGGAGACAGCTCCCCAAGTCATGGTAAGTGTCAGACCACCATTCGATTGCAATTTGCAGGTGTCAGAGAGCCACAAAGAAGCACTGTGACAGGAATCGGATGCTGACAGAGGTACAGTGCTTGTGATCAGTTTCTATTTATTTTTTTATTTTTAGAAATGTGGCCATTTTGTCTTGGGTGTTAAGGATGGTCAGAGTACATCTAGTGGTATTGCACAGTTGATGAGTTATGGAATTGTCAGTCCACCTTGCTTGATGAGGTCTTGATTGAGATTCTCTATCATAACTGTCAATACATTAGTTACTTGTTGGTGTCAAAACTTCGTTTTAGCCCAGTGACGTAGTCCCCACTGCAGATGTTCACTCTGGTGATTCATATGAATAAAACCATCTCACAATTTGTCAAAAAGGTTAACTGTTGGATCGTTCCATTTGTTCTGTCCTGACCTCTTCATCTCCCCTCCTCTTCCACACTCACATACACATCCTCCCCCTAAACAGACGCACACATACACCCTCCGTCATACACCCACCACCCCCTACGTCAGTGGTTGACGGGAGGGAGGCATATAAAAGAGTGAGGGACTTTGGAGGTAGAGCAGAAGAAACATCAGTGGTTTCCAAATCTTGTGACCAGCTTTCCACCAACTGCACTGCACTTTCTCCACCTCTCTTCTCTGGATCTCTGGCTGTAGTCTGAGGTACTCTGACTCTCTCTCAAACACTCTCTCACTCACACAGTCTTGTCTCTGTGAGCCTCCAGCTCCTGTGACAGTAGCTCTGGTCCATCACTTGCACTCCTCTCACAGCATGCAGCTCTTGGTGGTGTTAGCAGCTCTCATGGGGGTTCTGTTCAGCGTTAGAGCAGCCGCCGTGCTTCCTGTGGAGGATAGGAGCCCCATCCATGTGAACAGGGTGAGGAAAATATTATTGTTCATATCTAGTTTGTGGAAATTTTCTGTGAATTTCAACTGCCATTATTCATAGATTTGTCCAATTCATGGTTTAAATAGTTGACTGAATGTGAAATCAGCAAGTGCATGATATTTCTAACAAAAATTAAATAGCGATTTAATATTTTGATACAACCAATCTATACTATCTTAAATTGAGAAATAAATAATAATGGATAAAGTAAATACATGAAATAATAGACCAATTAAATTAAATATAGATTTTTCACATTTTCCATCACTTTATTGACACTTTATAATATGTTTTTGTCTATTCTGGTTTTTGGTCAGGAGTTAAGCAAAGAGCGCAAGGAGCTGATCCTGAAGCTGGTGTCTGGCTTGTTGGACGGAGCTTTGGACACCAACATGTTGCCGGGGGAAACAGCACCTGTGGATCTCGAAGAACCACTGGAGTCTCGTCTGGAGGAGAGGGCTGTCTACAACAGGCTATCACTGCCTCAGCGTGACCGCAAAGCCCCCTGTAAAAACTTCTTCTGGAAAACTTTCACCTCCTGCTAACAGTGCCCCAAACGTCCCAGCTCTGCCTGCCTGCTGTACTCCTTCTCTCCGAGCACCACATGAACTGTAGTAGATCTCAGCTGTACATATCATTTGCACCTGTCAGACATGCAGCATCGATGGACTTCACTAAGACAGTGTGTCTGTTTGAATATTAATTATTTCTGTATTTAATTATGTATACAATGTATGTATTTATGTACGCAAGTTTCTTTCAGGGTCAATAATAAAGCATGGATATAACATTTGAGATGATAATAGTTAATTGCTTTTGTGAATTATTAGAAAAAGAGAAGGTCATATTTTTCACCTTTCATTTTAAATTTATGGCTTTTTTTATTGTGGCTAGCAAAATTTCCTACATTGAAATTGTGGAAATGGTGGTTTGGAGTGATTATGAGTGAGTGGTCGCAAAGACTAGAAAAGCGCTATATAAGTACAGTCCATTTACCATTATATAAATATATTTCTACATATACTAAAATCCCAGTTGTAAATGGCTCATTAAGCACAATTTATTTGACAAAATGTGCCACAGGAGTTTTCATAACTGAACTGAGAAAGATAACAGATAAAATCCACATTCATAATAATGTTAGCACACTTATTCTGCTTTTATTTGTTGATCATTAATTGTCTTTCTAGCTTATTGGCCACAAAATCCATTTAATATTAAGAGGATTTAACATTTAACATATCAGTGAAGAACCAGAAAATTCGGTGAATTCTATGTGACATAACTAGATATTTGAATTGAAAGCATTAAAATTATTTATTATTAAAGAATATTTTACTGGATTAATGTATTAGACCAGAATCATGAGGTTGGTGCATTACTGCTTGAAACGTTACAATATATACACAGAGATGTTAACGCAGCTAGGTGGTGTGAGTCTGCGATGTTAAAGAATTACATACACAGCTGTCACACAGACAGTGGTTCTTATTAATTCCTAGTCACAGGTTGAGGGAGACGCTTCAGTGACTTAACACAGGTCATTAAACAAGTCAGTAATATAGGAAAGTAAATAAATCAATTTTACTGAATATTACTGTTTGTTGGCAGCAATAGTTGCAACAATTTATAATGCACAATAAAACTGATAAGATGTTTTCAAAATGACAGGTCAGTAAAGGACAGGTCACAAAATAGGCTTGTAGCTTCTATATGAATTTGACCTTACTGTTTGATATTGAAAGCACAGACAAGGCTGCATGTTGAGATAATGAAGTGTTTCTCATGTGACCCCATGAACCTGGTTTTCGATTCTTGTAGCAAACAAGAGCATGTGCTGACTACCAGTAGTGTCATTCACAATCAGTCACACTACAATTACCACACACACTCACAGCCCTTCTGGTGTATATGGCCATTGTGATATGTGCAGTTTTTTTGCCGCTCACTAAGGTATAGCATGAAGTAGGTGCTGGTCACAATCAAATATTGACTTTCAAGCCAGGCCCTTAGTCCCTGTTAGTGCACTAATGGATTTACATGGAGTGAAAAATATCCTATTGTTTAAGTCAGTTCAAATATGTAGTGGTTTCTATAGTTGTAATTATATACTAAGAATACTGCAGATGGACAATCATGCAAATGAAACCATATACACAGCACATTACATAAGAGAGAAGCTAGAGAGTTGATCAGCTGTGTTGTATAATAAATGGAAAAACCAGCAATGCAAAATTTTGCACCAAAAGCAAAAGCCTGACTTTTCTCTTTGTATTTGTTGTAATGAAGACTTATACCACAAAGATCTACCTAGATAAATAGTGCAATGGTTTTTTAAAAGACTATACAGTATATATATATACAATTTCCTACCAGCAGTAATTAATGCCCATTGCTTAGCAGAGGTATGTCTCTGGGTAATAACCAAATGAAAGACTCAAAAATGTTCTTAAATAACCTATAGAAACCCCACACAGCCAGAGGGAAAGGCAAATTTGAGTGTAGGTTCTAAACACTCTTCTCAACTACTTTCTCATCATCTTTCTGAACAGGATGAATAGGAGGTAATGACTCATAATGTGCTTGTTTCACAGGTGCAGCGACATGAGTTAACATAAGTTCACAGCACTGATTCAATTACAGGTGGAACATTATAGGCCATGGTGATGACACTTTCTTCCCCTTTTGCTGTCATGTACATATTAAAGACATTTGAAGAGAAAAGCTCTTCAATGATGCATCCTCATTTTTATTGTACAAGACAATGTGAAATCCCCTGAAAACACCACTTGATGGTGAGTTCCAGTTGCACAAATTTCAAAGCAATGTAATTACATGGTTCTTGCAACACTGCTCTGCAAACAGACAAAGGCTCCTGTGGGTTTTCTTGATTACAGTTCATCACACAGCATCTCTCTCTCTTAGAAGCAGTAAAAAGAGCCATATCAGACTGACAAATATTGAGGTTTACAGTTCATAGGAGAATTAAGTGCATTGTATTATGCTAGAATAAAAGAAACATTTTACCAATTTTTACCAAATGCAAAGGAAAATTATCTTTCTACTCTTTTTCTCACTGCTCTCTACTCTGATGCCAATCAATATCTCTGAGCTTGAGATCATAAACACAAAACAATTTAATGTCAGTAGAGGTGCTGTCCACTTCTGACTTTATGCCCCTTGGCTCAAATGAGCATGCAGAGGAGCAACATCAAAGCAGGTGCCTGTCGGCAAAGCATTTTGTTTGCTTTCCTTTTTGATCTGAAGGAGGGGGAAAGGGGTGCTTGGGCCTAGCTGTGTAATTCAAATTTAAATGTGACTTCATATGTGACGGTGTTTAAAAATAACAAAGACTTGGTTTAGTTGGTGATCCTCATAGGAGGAAAAAAACAACTTCAAAGTGAAGCCGTGAATACATAAATGCAGAGAATAACTGTAAACTTTCTATTATGTGATCGTATACGGTATGAATCCAGTTGGTAGTGCATCATAATATATGGTATATAATGTATGACTATTTTATGTTGGACAATTTTTTCTATGTAAAACTATAGACTAGCTGGGAACAACTTAGATTTGCGAATATTATACACAACACCAAATTTCAATATGGTAATCATGTAAATGAGAACATTCTCATCAAAGATTTTCATGTACAACATTAGGCATTATTTAAAATGACATAAATCGATATATCAGTTCATCAAATTTTTAATGTAAAAGGGGTTATCATTGAATTTGTAGTTCTACAGAGCATTTTAACCTATTTCCGCTCATTGTTTTGGGTTTATGGCGCACAAAATTACTGCATGGTTCACCCCCACCACCTCATTAATAGCAGGCAACTATTTTCAGCACATAAGCTCTATACCTGTGTGCTGCCTGCAAACAGCAGACACATTTAGTGACTAGGCAGTTTGAAAAAATTAATATGTAAAGGTAACCAGATAGACTAACATTTAAAACAAGCTGTGTTCATGGCAGGACTGAGACAAAAAATCACCCCAGGCATTTTTTCGCCAAAACTGGCCCACCAGGTATTGATGGAAAGACAATGAAGCCTATGAACAATTTTTTTGTTGATGTATATGTACTTGTCTACTAATCTTAAAACAACACCATCCTCCCAGTTCTGCTAATATTTAGCAGCAACCCAAAGGCTGCATGGTCTAGTTCAGTGTTTAAATTAATTTTTGTATAGAGGGTTAGCCCTTCTTCACTCACAGTCAAAGGCATAGGAAACATCTATAGTGTGGTTTAGGACAATAGAAGCAGGGGGTCTGTGTGATTTTTTAACAGAGTAGTAGTTTCCTGTATTCTGGTGCCTATTAACAGGTGTTTTGACACTTTGATGTGACTATAATTTACTGTGAGATAAATGATGGATACATTTTGTAATTACATCTATTCATGTTAAAAAGACAAAAGTTCTAGCTGTGACATATGGAATAATTTAATAATTAGTATGGTAAATGTGTTTTAATACAACTGACTGTAAAGTTATAGCCTGAAACTGGAAATTTACCCAAAGCCTCAGCAGTAGGCCAAAGATATCTCCTCAAAAGGTAAAATATTTTTTCAGTTTTATGATCCAGTTTATAAATGAACTAGCCAGTCCATAAGAGACATGTTGTCTCAAATCAAGAGACTGTTAGCCAAGGATAGACCAGTCCTGTCTACATCAAATGGCTACATCAAACCTGCCATCCTTTCACCGGGCTATTTGCAAGCTCTTCTTAACAGCTAACTGAACAATCAGTGTAGACACTTTGTCACAGAAACATAAAGGTACATAAAAAGTACAGACATTTAGTTTCAGTAAGTAAACAATACCCTGAACATTTTGTTGTGACAGTACATGATCCACCTTAAGCTTCCCAGTGTGTGCATCAAAGAGGGTCTGCAACCCCTTATATGACATGGGCCGGAGTTTCAAAAGAAAGAAAGAAAGAAAGAAAGAAAGAAAGAAAGAAAGAAAGAAAGAAAGAAAGAAAGAAAGAAAGAAAGAAAGAAAGAAAGAAAGAAAGAAACAAGGATAGGTATGGAGTAGGCCACAGTGGACCCTATGATGTAAATTTATGTTGACAGTGTTTTTGTAATTACTGTCACTGCCAGAAGTAGATAAGAAAAGTCCCAAACTCCAGCTTTAAGTGTCAAAAGTGTGTTTGGGAACCACATCACCTAGAATGGCATTGAAGGTGTTTGCAGAGGTCATGTTTTCAAGTTGATTCTTTCATACAAGCTTGACACACACTTTATTTAAAAATAATATACAGCATATAAATTCAATGCCCTGTTATCATGTTATGGTGTTCCCCAAATATACATATTGTAGTACATTTCACGTTGATTGTAAGATGTGTCATTTCCACACAATTGCTTTATTTATCTGTGCATTTCATAGCTGTGTCAGAACTCATTTTCATCCTGCACTAGTGAACATTTAGAAGCAGTTAGCATCAAACAGTCCCCTGAACTGGCCTCATCCGGTCAAGACAGGCCAAATTAACACATAGTGCTCAGTCGATGCTTCTGAGGAAAGGTGTGAACAGGCAGGTTGTGTGGCGATTCCACGCTGCAAGAAAGACTGTGTCCTTCCTCTTCTGTGCACAAGAGACACAATCAACAAAGAGCTATTATGCCAACAAAATTGATTTACATAAAAGGGGCTGGAATGATCTTTTGAGATGAAATGTTTAACCGATTCAGATTACTGCAGCTGACACATTGTTAATAGACTGTGCTGTGCTCTCACAGCATGTACTGATTAAATATGTACTGCAGTAAATTGAAAATATGGAGTAACATTAATTTTACAGCATAGCTAAGAAAAACGGAACATATTCTATACACTTTCTGAATTTTTGTATAATATATCATGCAGTACATGTTTTGTTTGAAAAATGGAGATGGAAGTTCTGTGCAGTTCGTAAGCATGTACTTGTACTTTATTAACCAAGCGACTGTGGACACAGCGCCTGCAGCAGCCTTATTCATCTCTGTCAGCCTGGCTCAATTTGTTTAGTTGTGACATTTTAGATGGGTCATATCCAGAATACAGAACAAATGCAGTAAGGTTGACTAGCTCAGGCATTTTGAAGTCAAAGAAATATACAAGTAAAAAAAAGAGAAATGCTCGAAGGAACAGACATGCCCAGCAGGAATAATGGACCTGTTTCTCTGTGTACGTGGCAGGTTTGCATCAGTCTGCTGGGAGATCATTAGTGCCTTTCACGAGGGACTCTCCTCTATTCAACTGAAAATTCTCTTATTTATGGTCTTCCTGCTGTTGATCAGTTGCAGCCTCCTGTTTTTTTTTTTTAAGAAAAACCATTACTGTTTCAGTAAAGACTTGTTGAGATTAACAGATTAATTGATACAATTTAAGATATACATTATTTTCAGAGATTCAAAGGAGCCCTAAGAAGATACATCATCAAGAATGTTGATGTCTTTGAGCTGAGATCATAGAAGCACAACACACAAGCTGAAGTGTTTGATGTATTTTTCCCAAAGAGTTCTCCTATTTTGGAGCACCAACAGGAATGGAGATTGTTTTCCCCAGCAGGGCCTAATGATCCCTGATGGCTTATTCAGCCACCCAATGCTAGCACTAAAAGCTGATCATTATACGGCCCTCTGCTCTTTCAGTGCTAAAGCTGTGGCTCAGAAAATGAGCTGTCACCAGTGTGAGGAAGCGATGTAGCACGTTGGTCACTATAGTGACCCTTTTTGTTCTGGAGCTGGTGAAGCAGAGCAGGTCTGTGGTCTTAAACAGTGTAAAGTGAAACACAGGGTTTAAAGGATTTAGATGTAAATACTAAAGCAAATCAAGGGTCACATTTTTGCCATCTTATCAGTTTAACTTGAGATGTCTTGAGAAGTTTTGATTTGATTTGAATGGCTTTGAATGGCACAATTTGAATTGTGTCAAGAATGGCTTCCAGAAAGACCTCCAGTACCATCAAGGATAAAAAACACAATAAAGTCCAAGACTTATTTCAATTGTGGTCCTCAACACATAATATCATAACATCAGAACAGGACAAGACACACTTGTGTGAGACCATCGGTGACAAAATGAAGTGATGACAGCAACTACCCCTTGAAACTTTTCAAGGGTTCAACTTTTTCAATAGTGATGTGAGAGTCTGGATACTGAAGCTGCTTGTGCAGAAATTCCAAGATCACCTCCAATATTTAGCAGGCATAAGGATGACCATATTCACCATTTAATGTGTTACCATGATAATATTTGCTAATTAGCACTAAACATAAAGTATGAGATAGATGGGAAAGTCATTTAAAGTTTTCAAGGTATTTTCAATGTAATGTTGTAGTACTGCTCCACTCACACCTATTCATCCATTAATTGTTGTGACATTTCTGTGTGGATCAAATTGCTGGACTGCCCAACTGTCACTGCCATCTGCAACAAAGAGATAGTTTATGACAAAATTAAGTTAAAAGGAAGAAGGAAAATATGCAAGGACAGAGGGAGATTATGTCCAACAATGAAGAAAACTGTGGTTTAAGATTATCAAGCTAATTTCATAACACTACAGTTTTTTCCCCCACAGATCCCCACACATCTATGCTGAT
Source organism: Rastrelliger brachysoma (assembly GCA_024605115.1). NCBI lineage: Eukaryota > Metazoa > Chordata > Actinopteri > Scombriformes > Scombridae > Rastrelliger > Rastrelliger brachysoma. The sequence goes on along the minus strand of JANJYP010015559.1, from coordinate 7,460 downwards.
GACTCTGTGAACTCATCGTTATAATACACTGTGTATCTGACAGTGGCAAATGTATGAGCTTCACAATTTAACTGTTTTCTCATCATAAAAGTCCACACATATGAGAAAAAAAACTTTATCTTTCCATATGTTTCCAAGTCTAATTTTAGCCAAGAGGTCTACTACCGTTTTGATGCAAATCAGCCTAAAATTGCTCTGCAGGTCATATTCATATTTTGGCAATCAAGGCAATTCTGCACTCTCCAGGGCTGAAGAAACAAGATCAATATATATCCTGGATTAGACTGGAATATTGTGGAGTATCAGATGTAAAATATTATTTCAACAAAATATATTTTGTGTTCTCAGTTGGTTTTTTTGTTTTTTGCTTTTTTAAACTTTACTTTTAATTGTTTTACATACACACAGACCACAGAAGTGTGTTAAGTTAAGCAGCAAAGCAGAGCATTGTGTAAACTGTGGATTAGAGGCAATGCAATGCAGTTTGGATTTGGGATTGTGGTACTTTGGTGTCAATGCAAAACATGCACACATTAATTGTTTTGTGCTTCGTCGAACAACTGAATGACTCTTTACACTGGCAGCTAATCTCATTATTTGTTTTCACTCCTTCTCTGATGATGTGTTGTCCAAGAAAGTTATTGGTACCTGTTTTAAGGTTGTGGAGCCATGGTTGAAAACCTTCAGCTGTCTATGAGTTAATTTTTCTAGTAAGAAAAATACAGTTCATTTTATACAGTCCTACAGTTATGGTTTGTACTGTGCCACATAGCTTCTATCTTTAACTGACTATTTCTGCATTATAGTTACTAAAGGCCTATCAGAGTAATATCCGATGACATGATAAAGTGTTGGGAATTGCCGTCACAATTCATTAGTTTGGCTTTTACTCTGAGCATCAAACTCATGACTGGGAGCCACTCATGTTGATACTGTCATTAGAAGAAGGGAGGGAAGAAAGCCCCATGAGATGATACTGACTGCCTTGTTTAAGCATTGCAATGTCCTGTATGATGTGTGCAATATAGGTCTCTAATCTCAAGGGTGACACTCTCATGGCTAGCTACCAGAACTGTCCTTGTTTAGCTCGCACTTTGCACCTGTAATAGATTTGTTGCCACAGCAGCAGATGATGATCTCAAGTAATGTTATTTTCTCTCTGTATGTAGTGCGGGTTATGACTACTTTCAGGACAATTGGGCCCTTGTGGGATGGCAATACACCTGATTGCAGTTGCTCTAACAACATGAAATCTCCTTATGTCAAATGGTCAGGCTGCGATACAGAGACATGCACAAAAGAAAAAAAAAAAGATGCGATGTGAGTCATTAAGATCCTAAATGTCACCACAGCATTATGGGTGACAGTGATGGTTTTTGTTTATTAATGGCATATGAAGTCCCCACTGCTGCAAAACAAGGGAGCTGCACCATTACTCATATTGGAAATCTATGTTTAATGTTCAGGCTGATAGTCATTTTTCTCAAACCTAACAGACCTGAAAATGTGTAATCAGTTACACAATAAATAGCACCTCCATTAATATCCCTATTAGAATTATTGAGTCATGGCCTGTCCACACTATTATATAATCTCATATTGTTGATATGAAATATAATAATGACAACTTCACATAGCATATTATGTTACTACAGGAAATATTCACTGTTGATCACTTGCAGGCCAAGGACATGATAGAATCTATTTTTTTAGGCATTTCCTAACTTTTGTGAAAGTCATGTCACAAAAAATGGTCTATTTGTCAGAAAAATGTTCTCAGTTGGGATTAAATTGTAATTCAGTATATTTTTTAAAAGTTCTATTTGAAATATAATGAATGAAAAAGGGCGGTAGCGGTGAGGCACCATAATGAAGGAAAGGATTCAGGGGTGAGTGCAGCACCTGTGTGCCATTTCTCATCATTGCTTCCTCACACCAACGTCACTGACTGCTTTACTGCAGTCTGCAGAATTGCTAAACCTGGGGCCCGTTTGAATTAGCAAGGAAATGACCGTATTTGTTATCTGTGAAAAAAAGCCATGCTGACCAAACTGAAAGAGTAATGGGCTTATGTCAGGAATGAAATCCAGCACAAAAAGGTTCAGCATCAATTCATCAGGAGCTGCTCTTGATCATTAGCATCAAGGGATGCTGCGAACAATGTGAGTAATATATTATTCATTTTACATGTGGCTTTAGCATTTGGGACATTTAAATCCGCTATGGCTCTGTTACGATGTCCATATTACTAAATAAATAAATTACAACATTATTGTCAAAAGATACACATTTTTAGTATACTATGCTCATTGAGACCAAAAGAAAAAGTTAATTAGTGAAATTTAATGTATTTTTTAATATGTTGCAACTGGGGATAGCTGCAACATGATCAAGACAGTTGCAACATCTAACTTCTTCCATTCAAATCAGTATTGTAAATGATATGTAATATGTAATCATCTTTGAATGATGTGGGTAGCTGGTAAATAAAATATTTGGTGAATAATTGAGAAAAATGCAAACAGTGTTAAAAACAATACATGGCTTCCTCTATATATTTTTTTCATGTGATTATTAAAAACATAACTAAGTAAATAAACCAATGGAAATTATTTTTAGAAACAATAAATATAACTTTTTAATCGCTGAATATGGCAGTCAAATCTAAATCATGGATTTAAATCAACTCTAAATTTTCCCAACATCCATAAAAAAACTAATCCAGCACAAGAAATGTATCTTGTTCTGAATTTTACGATACAAGCAGAGAAACTGAACTGGTTTAATTAAGATTTAATATTTCTGAACTTTTTATTCATTTAGTACACCTGTGTTTCTCAGGTTGAATATTATTTTGTCAGATCATTTGGTCTGATTTTTCCTGTGCATTCCCTTTAAACAATGATGAAAACACAAGTCAGCAATCAATCTACATTGTTAAATGAAAAGTACTGTTGTCGAAGGACTTTAGTACAACAAACATTGCTCCTCGTCATTTAAAGAGCAAAACAAAACAACCCTTTAAGTCCCATTTTTTCTTGTATAATCCTCTCTGAAACCATTGCTTACTTCTTGGTCGACTGGAACCTGCAGAAAATTGAAGTTTGTTTGTTGCAAGAAATCACTATTACACATTTCCAGGTGTATTTCCATTTGTTTAATTCACTGTATTCTCTGCACCCACACACAAAATGAGGACGAACAATGCCAGTGTTAATGGAAACATTAAACTAAGCTTACCGCTCCCCTCAGAACAAAGAAATGTTAATATACGGTATATTGACGACATTCAATCAATTCTGTTGCTTTAGCCCATGAATATCTGGCCTCAAGGCTCAAGTCAAGTAAATTGTTTGGGGTTTGAAAACAAGAGTTACAACCCAGAAGAGCCAAGAACAACAACTTTGAAACCTGTTTTTTTTCTACTCTGTGAATTTAAATGTGGATGCTTGTGCCAGCAACATTTTACATTTTTGCATTTATGAAAGAGCTGTTGATTTATCAGATAAAGGTTTCAATGATTATCTCACACCGGGATTCATTTTGGCCTGTGTTGCTTTTAAACCATCTGTTATTTGCAGCAGGTAGTGTGCTGTGGAAGTGGACGAGCAAATTACAGTGGATTAACTCTATATTGTTCTTCAGTGTTCAGCTCAAGTGACACATTCCCACTTATTCAAGTCCTTAATTACAGTTTACAGCATGTGGGTGGTTGAGACTGCTGTGATTGCAGCCAGTGGGAAAGGAGATGAGTGAGGATGAAAATGGCAGAGGGGTGTCACAGTGAGTCACAGTGAGGGTACATAAACTCACAGAGTGTACTAGCATGTCTGAAAGTATAATCTGTTTCTTTGCCAAGATACTCATAGATCAGCAGGTTAGGTCGCCAAAGGCCTAACCAACACACATGAAAATTATGCAAAATGAGAAGAGTATAAGAAACCTTTCTCCCTGTTTCAAGGATCTGATACAATATTCATTTAAAACTCTCTCCCTGTACCTTCATCACCCTCTTTTGTTGACTCTCCTGCTATAAACAGTCTCTCTCCTTATGTTTTTTTCAATTGATCTCAAATGGCCTACTCTTTGATTAATGACTGGCTGACTTCCTATAAGGAAGCACTTTGGTACTGCATGGTACAGCAAGCAGGTGAAACAGCGCTACAAAGACAGTGTCTGTCTTGTGCACATGGGCATTCATGATATGATCATTCTGAAATCAAAATGGCCTGTGCCTTGTGTCTCACTGCACAGGTTTTGAGTGCATGTTCAGCTGTATGTGTGCATGTCAGCTGTTTAAATTATCTATGCTATATGCACAAGCACAGCACTTAAGTTCGTCAGTGTCTTGCAAATGTTCTTTGTTCATGACGCACGTGTGCAACAGTTGCCCTAATTTTAATTTTTATCCTGATACCTGAAAGAAATATTTGTGCAATGATGGTAGGATTCAGAGTAGAGTGGATTTAAGTCACATATTAAAAAAAATTCTGACTCTGGATTGCAGGTGCAAATACAGACTTCTTTTGTGTTGCATTAAAAAAGGCATCATGAATTTTCTAGTAAACTTAAGCAAAACCAAAGTGAAAGTTCTTTTAAGTCATCCCAGTTCTGCCTAAAATATATTAAATAGGTAACAAATAGAAATGGAAAATCACAGTTTCTTTGAAGATAAGTCAGTATCTACAAATAGAAAACTTTCTTCTGTAGTTGGAAATCAAAGCATTTAAATTTGAATGAATGAATAGAATCAATGAGTGACCAGGTCTATAGTCACAAAGAAAGTGTCCCATCTATCCCAGTGAGTTTAACTGGAATTAAGGGCTTCCAGTTGTGACTCAGAAAATGTCTTCATATCCCAGTAAGATCACCATGGCTGCTGTCATGTCATTCCATTGTTCACTGTCTAATAGAGCAGCTCCAGTTTTTTTCTGTATGACATTATCACTTTTGTCAGCCTGTCTCTTGACTCCTCAGCCTAAAGAGAGATTTGTTCAGATTTAGACACATGCACGGCATTTCAGATTATTATTCTATTCTTGCTTGAATTTCTCACATTATATATGATTATGTTGATATTGTGCAAATTGTATTGCTATACTATAATATTGATTCAATCACCTCAAACATTTTGCTGCTAATCAGAATTAAAATCTGAAGCTTTTATGTGTTAATTGTGGTTTTCTCTTTTTCATTTTCATCTTTATTACTAAATATCACCTCTTGTCCATAGCCAGAAAGGAAAGTAAAATGAAAGGAAAGAGTTTGCACACTTTCAAAATGTGAAATATAGCAAAGCATCTACAAAGAGGGGAAAAATGGACAAGGTGCTGGATTTTAGAGACGTTACTTTTTCCATTTGAGAACAGTACATGATCACCCAAAATATCAGTTTTATGGTTGATTCATCCACTATAGACAATAAATAAAACAAACAAGTGTACATAATGAAAGATCAACTGTTTTGCATTATCTTAGGACTACAGCTATGGCATTTCAGTGCCAATCACTGCAGTAACATTAAAAAGTAGATTTATTTTTATCAGAGACAAATCTTCATTTTTTTGCTAGCAAACTTTCCAACTGAAAGTGCTAAAGACAGTTTTCCTTTTTCTTTATTTTGCTCAATTATCGTCCATCATACCTCAAAATAAAGACATTTTATGATGGTAAATGTTTTTCATCTTTTACAAAACATGTAAACCTTCACATATACTGACCAATATATTATATTGGGATGAGAATTTGTTCATATTTGGAGATACAATTATGGAAATAAAAGTCTAGAGAAACCTGATGATTTCAACGTGAAACAAATTTTAAAAAAAAAACACTAATGGCCCCTGGAGGCTACAGTATTCGCAACACAATAATGTCCTTGCACAAATGTATACATAACTTATACTAGAAGCAAGTTTCAACTCTGAGGCCACTGATCCCTAAATGGAAAACTGTTAGTCTGCACATGACCAAAGGTTAGAATTGGCTGTCATTCCCCTTTTTATAACAGCACGCATTCTTTCATGAAGGAGTGTGATAAAGATTTCTCTGTACCAAAGAGTAATAGGCTACTAGGTAAGAAATCTTAAACCACTAAAGCTAACTTTGGAGGTTAAGGCTAAGTGAAAAAGCCCAGGACTATTTTTAATTTCCACCTTAAAGATTCGACTGTGTTCTTTGAAGGTACAGGTCTACAGAAATGAAAACCGTTAATGTTTGAACAATGCATAGAACGTGAAAGACACAATTGTATACATTTTTATTTCCTAATGAAGTTAAATTCATGAATGTTCAGGAATGCTTATGTTTGGTGTCAGTTCTGTTGGGACAGTGTACTGTTACAGCATGACTGATAGGTGAATGATATCCAAGAGCAGAACATCTGGCATCAGCGCAGACTCCACATTGACTTAACATCCCACCAAAAAGGAAAAGGTTATGGCACTATTTTAAAAGAGTCCCATCAGAGAGGTCATTTGCAAAAGGAAATCAACATCAGCGTTCACGTAGATAATTATTGTAATTCACTTCAAATACTAGCCATTAGTGCTTTAGTGTTAGGGAAAATGGGGCTTGGTTATTATAAGCTTACTTATCGTTCAGTCGTTGCTGGCTGAAAGGCCCCATCACTTCTAAATAACATCAATATCTGTATTCCATCAAAACAGACAGCTGAACACTCTGCCATTCCATAAAAGCCTTTACAATAAAGGCTGACCTTAAAGCCTTTGGCACAGAATCGGATGTTTAAAAAAAACAAAAAAAAAACACGATGCAATCTGGTTTGATTCACAGGGAAACTGTTGTTGATGAACCACTGACTGTTTTTGTTCCTAATACAGTAATTAGATGGACACAAAAAAGGGCTGGCTGGTAAATGTGATGGGATAGTGTATTTATTTTTCTGATTCTTTTATTTAACAGCCTTGCTGCCCAACAATCATGAGAGTGGGCTCTGAAATAATTAACAGCATGTGTCAGGTCTGATCAGCATCACTGTCTATGCAGATGTGAGAAAGCTTCACAGGGCACTGAAGTGTGATACAGGTCATAGGTGGTTGCTACTTTTTATAAATACATTACTATTTATATTTCTTATGTTTGTCAATGCATTCAACAAATCAAATCACTGAGGTGGTGGAGGTGGGCAATGATGACACACTGATCACATGTTGTCCCACTTTGTTTACCTAAATGCCGTTTGACCAGGACAGCCAGGTTCATTTACCCCTGGGTCACTGAGTGTGAACCTTTCCAAAAACACGCAAAATATCTGGGAATTGTGAAGCCAACATGAGCAGGTGAGTGTCAGTTAGCATTTATTTGTGCAAAATTATCCTTGAAACTGCTGCCATCACACCTAATTTTGCCCAGTGGGGGTTCTGTGTTTATCCTATTTTCCCTCATACATGTCTCGCTGAGTGTGAATATGACAGGGTTATATGGCAGCTTCACCTCCC
>JANJYP010015545.1:0-14456 GCA_024605115.1 Rastrelliger brachysoma | reverse complement strand
GGATACAAACGTTAATGAACTGTATGTAACAAAATAATCTAAGATTAAGAATTCACTTTCTAGTTTAAGTAACTGGACTTTTGATCTTAGATTGTTTTGTCACATATACAATTCCCAAAGGTCTAGAATGAACTTTGATGTTCAGATTTAATAAAGTAGCTCAAAGTTACATCAAACAGAACAAAGCTGATATTTTATGTGAAAATATGCCAGGGATTACTACTAAAAAACCCCTGGCTCGATTCAGAAGTACAAGAGTTAATCCTTTGCAGGAGCTTGCAGACCAGCTGTCCAAGAAGTGTGCAGTTTCCCCTTACTGGCCCGTGGTGATGATGGTGAACTGAACTGCAGTTTGCCAAAGCCTTGTTCACACTTTTCCTGCCACATTAAGAGCTGAGAACTGAAAGCCGGGGTCGACAGGGACAGGACAGGCGTAGGCTCCTGGTGCTGGATGCCTTCACTGCAGTGATGCTGGTTGTTTGGCTCATCCACAATTTAAATGCTGGAGAGCAAATGTACTGTACAGGAAACATACATGTTGATTATGGCCTGGCTGGCAGCTCCAGCTGCAGCTGCAGCACTTAAGAAAAGGTGCCTGGGTTGTATTGCACTGACCAGAGTACCAGGACTACAGAGACTGTTGATTTCTGCCCAAGATGTAGGTATTATTAGCATAATTACCAGAATTTGTAGAGTTTAATATATATTAGTGGCATGGTATGTAAGGGGATAAATATGATTTACTGGAAGTGCAGTTAAACATGGATTAGAAATGACACTTTTGGTAAACAGATACTGTATGCTGTATATTTAGCTTGGTACTCTTGTCAAACAACGCGTTGCCTGCAGATTTCTTCTCTTTCAATAAATACCACTTAACCCCCCCTCCCATGCATTTTTCTTCAGAAACTTATATGATCTCCCCCAGTGTGTTTCTGGAGGAAGGGGTTGAGGTCGCCTCAGCAAAGAAAGTGAAAAAGCTTTCAAAAGCATTTCTCTTGGCCCACTCGCCCCTGAACAAAGCCTGCTGTCAACTGGTCAAGGTTTCACTTCCTAATTACCTTCTCCTGGGGCACAATGGCCAGGCCATTGCCTAACCCGGGCCACTCTAGACCCCTATCATTCTTTCCCAGGCAACCGGCCCCTCCACCATGGACTCACGGTCTCGAAGGAAGTGCTAGACGCGTGGTTAAATATGGCTGACTGGACCTCAGCATGTCGTTGCACATCTCATCTGGGAGGTTTGTGCACTTGGTGAAGTCTACAATGCTTGCCAAAGAATTAAAGGCTTCAGTCATTTAATATTTGGCTATTGATCATAGGCGTTTGTGCTCTTGTGTGAGTGAAATAAGCACCTTGTCTGGTGATAGGCCTACAGTAAATCTGACCCAAATATGATTCTTTTCCATAACTCTAAGAAATCGGATTTGCATTAGATCACATTCTTGGTGCCATTTTCAAGCTCTTTTTCACCACTAAGCTCATTCCCTGATTCATGCACAACAAGACTTTTTAAGGCTGTCTTACCCTGGGTGAAAGGTTGTAGAAAGAGCTCTCCTAGCTAAGTCAGCACTGCCCTCCCTTTTTCAATTTACTATTGTAAAGGTTCAAAACACAAAAAAGTGGCAAAATCAAAATTGAATCCTTTACAAAGAGACAGAAATAAAATGTGAAATACAGCCGCGGCTCAGACCGATTCCTCATTGAGTGGAGTGCTGAGTGATTTTCATTGACGCTGCTCTGCCACCCAGGTCACTCCCAAGAACACCCAGACGGGAATTCCACCCAGGCTTATCTCACCGGCCCATCGACCACCACCGCCACAGAGGAGGAGTGGAGCAGGAGGGGTGGGGGGGTTCGCACTGAAGGAAAGGGTCAAAAGGGTAAGAGGGGGGTCTCTTCTATGTCCTGGATTAGGGGGTTAGAGGAAACCTGTTGTTGGGGTAAGCAGTTCAATCGTGTTTACCAACAATTGGTCTGGGAGATAGCTGTCAGAGTAGCGCACGGGAAACCTCTGCCTATAGAAAAGCTGCAGGGGACGAACAACAGGTTGCTGGAGAGATAACAGATTAGACTCTCAGACTGTCAGTCAAACTCATTGATAATAATTGCTGTACTGATTCACGTGGTTTAACTATATGATAGCTGTGATTGACACTATAAATACCTGTTTATGATAACATTTTAAATCCTACTTTCTTTTATACTGCGTTTGTGTTTCTGTGTATAGTATGTACATCTGCTAAATCAAACATGCATCAGCTGCCTTTAAAAGTGTATTTATAGCAGCATTGAATAATATTGCAGATATCCAATATTTATTCAGACATACTTCCAGCCACTTGACGAATGTAAATCCAATATTCACACTCCTTTTCGTTGCTTTTATCTCCACCAACTCTATCTAGCTTTTCAGTTGCTTAAACGCTCCAACATGTTCACAAGCACATCTGTAACTTTGTTTATCTGTTGTTTGGTTTGGGGCAGGTATAGCTTCCAGTGGGTTTGTTAGAACTTTTACCTCAAAACTGCTGTTGGCTGGTGTTGGAGACAACACAGATGAGAATCACAGACAGAACTGAAACAAAAATTTTTGTTCAGTAAAATCAAAACACTGAACTCAACAGATGTAGATTTGAGGATTATTCTCAGTGAGGTTGTCATTACCAGTGACCACCTACACATACTGTAGCCATTGGTCATATAAAGATATTGATTTGTGCAGCTTTAATGATTGTTTTGACAGTTTTTAAGGTCCAGTATCAGTAAGGATGGGAATCAAGTGTGTTTGTGGAAATGTGAGGGAAAAAAAACATATGCTCTACAGATCAGGCAGAATTACTGTAAGGTGTAAATGTTGTCTTGACCTTCAGCACAGCATCATCTGTGGTATGTACTCTATTTTAGAACAGACTTATTTTTTTTAAATTTTTTTTTTATTGACATATTCTTTTTTTTCCCCCTCCATCTTTCTCCTCCACCCCTTAAACCTCTCGCTCTCTACTCCCCTGGTCACCGCTCCACCTCTACACTCATACATGCATGCGTACTGTTTGTACAGTCTCTTCAACCTCTCATTTTTATATATTTACTTCACCTGTGGACTTTCTCACATTTTTTTTTCATTTTTTTTAACTAATTGTAAAAAAAATGAACAAAGGTTTAATCTATTTACAGTAAACAATGCATTAAAAAAAACCCCCAAACCTTGAATGTTGTAAAATAACACGACGTACCTTATCAGGAAACCAGGAAACTAGAAAAAACATTGCTGTGAGTGCGCCAAATGCTTTCACAAGCAATTTAAAATGAACTGTGAAATGGAAAAGCAATCTGTCATTTCAACTGCTGTGAAAACTAGCATCAGGAGAACTGTAACTTACACTTACTTCAGGCCGAATATACAGATAAATGACATTTCAGATATAGCACTTCAACGAGAACAAAACAAATACAACAGTCACTTAGTAACATCAGCATATTTAAATATATGTTATACTGCGGATGTAAAAATACGATTTTTAAGACTGAGACCAAAGCTAACATTGTCACTTTCTTTTGAGAATATATCTTTTTTTTTTTTTTTTTTTTTTTACAGTCAATCACCAACATCTACTTGAGCCAGACTTTCTTTTCTGTTTCTGTCTTTCCTTCTTTTCCTCTCTGACTAATTTAGACTTATACATATTGTCACTCGTCAGTCCCCCATTATGCACCATCTACAGTATGTTTAGCCTGCTACAGTTTCAGTGGGCCTCATTTCTGCAGATTTCACTGTGTTTTGAGTGTTGAAAGACACGGACCCTACCATAACTGAGCCAAAACTTATTCAAAACATGAAAAGTGCAAAGTTTTTTTTTCCAGTCACAGTTAACTGAAAAAGACTGATTTTTGTCAGTATATGTATCTGCGCAGTTCCCCACTGCTTCTCACTCCATAACTGAATTTATCCCAGATGGCCATTACTTCTACTCATTCTTGTTTGTTTCTGGTTCTTTGGAAACCTAACAGGATTAAAATTAGTCTGTCATATTAATATGAATTTATACTTTTCTACCTCGGCAGTGTCAAAACCAGTGCTGAGATTGATTTCTTCTTGTTAAAGTGGACCTTGACTGTTTTACTTTGACTTGACATCACATTCAAGGGAAATGGAAAACAGCTTATGTAGAACCAGTTCATAGATGTGTTATACAAACTGGATACTGAACTCAAAGATGGCACCTTTTCAGTTGAATGAAGATTGCTTACTGAATTACAGCTTCTGGGTTTGAATCAGCGCACAGTAGTATTTCGGTTTGGCCTGCAGACTTTATATTGACGATGATGATGTTGCAGATTTTAAAATGGCTTTTCTAGGCTTGAAGACAATTTTACAAGTATAAAACTTTCATTAACTAAAAAAAATCATAACGATTGATCTTATTTGCAGTCATTCAACATTTTTACAGATGTCTCTTTTATAATGATGGCCTATAGGGTCTATTGTGCCACAAGGGAAAAAATGGCAGCAAGGCTGAATGGCAGCCCAGTCGTCCACTATTGTTAATACATCCACGAGTCAGTTTCGGGGACTTCCCAAAGTCGAGTCAGAGAAAATTTCAAAATTTTACTGTGACTGGCCAAGAAATAGTCTTGCTCATAATTCCTCTTGAAACCACAACTTAATGTTTTTACACTTCAGCTTTTGCTTGGTTAAACAAACGAAATTTAACAAGTTGATTAATGAGCTTTAGAGGTGAGAGTAGCTGGATCTTTACCACAGGACAGAGCCCCGTTTCCAGTCTTCTTGGTAAGTTAAGCTAACTGGCTACGAGATCGATGTGTAGCGTGCAGACATGAGAGCAGTATTGACCTTCACATCTGAGGGAGTGAAATAACTGCAACTCTCAGATTGTGTGGTTATTTCATCACTTTTGGAAACATGTTGGACTGAAACAGATTTATATCAGTAAGCTTCAAACAGATTAATTATAATCTTTTGTCTAAAAAAAAAGCATCCAACACCATCCAGTGAATAAGCAGGGGTCATTTTGTTCTGACTGATATGTCAGCATTATTTTGAAAACTCAATGTAAAATTCTATCATGATGCAGAATGAATGTTACAACCAGTTAATTAGTTTACATTAGCTACAGAAAACTTTGGATTTCTGTTTCCAACTAATTTTCCACCAGTCATTTCCAAAGAAAAATGAGGACAAGTTAAGCTGAGAAAATCCACAGGCTTTTCTTCTGTGTGGGTTTGAGGAAATTTCATAACTAATATTTAAAAAAGTGTAGGGAGTGTTTTTGTGTGTATGCGTGTTTGTGGGTGATGACTTAATAGGATCATAAAAAACAAGTCAATTCTGCTTTTTTTTTTTTTTTTTTGCCTGTTTTGAATTTGTTCAAAACAGTCAAATGTGAAAACAAGCTTCTTACTCCAGTATTTTTCGCAACGTTCATCACAACATGATATTTGCCAATCATGTTCTGTACATGCTGGAATCCCTTTCAATGAAGATCAAGGCCTCTTGTAAATCTTTCACTATTTTATGTAAACTCTTGGATTCATCATTTCTGGCCTATAAACTTTTATGCAGGCAGAACTGAAAATGATCAGCTATGTCTTTAAGGGTCATGCATCCTCATCCTCATTCCTTTCCTGGTACTGGTACATGGGGTCGTGACCTCCATTGCAGGAAGGATGAGGGTTGACCGTGTGTGTGTGTGTGTGCGTGTGTGAGCGCAAGTGTGTGTGCCCCTGTGCAGTAATGGCACAGTGGGAAGTTGACGATGAGTGTTTCTGACTTGATAACTGATTTGCCCTAGTGTTCACCTTTAATCTCTAATGGGCCTGGCTAGTGGAAGGGTCACAGAGTGGTACTGTGGGATTTAACCCAAAATGAGTCAATAGTTAATCTAAATCCCATAGAAAATTGTGTCAATCACTCACAAAATGAATGCCTACTGGGAGTTTCCTCTGCTTTCAAGCTCCTTTTGATAAAGACTGACAAGGGGAAAAAAAGGAAATACACACTTTTATATGGACTTTTACATTGTGGAAATTTATGGCTGAGATAAAAAAAAATATATACATGGATAGGATTTCATTCTTATCAATACAGCTGGTGCAAAAAAGCAACACTTTGGACTGTGGCCTGTGCAGGGTTGCAGTAATGTGGGTCTCATTTTCTGTGCAATTTGATCAAATTAAAAAGGAAATTCATCACTGACTGCAAATCATCATTTATGTTTCCTTTCTGTCAGTTCAAATCTTACAGTATTGGCAATGGTGTAAAACTTCTGAATCACTATCAGTAAAAGGGGAAGTTGGTCAATGTGTTGACAAGACGGATATGGAGCAGAGAGGCCAAAAACAGCCCACCAACAACATACTTGGCTGTCTCATCTCCTCTTGATCAAAACCATACCATTAAGAGGCGAGATGGCTTTCTTCTCCTGGCTGGTGAGAACGATTCAAATCTAATTAATCTTCGTCGTCTCTGACTTTGAAAACTGTTTCATTTGTTTAATTTCCTATTGAGTGGGCCATTGTAGCCGCAGCCAAAAAAGAAATGTGTTATTCATCCTCATCGCCTTCCCTTTACTGTATGTTCCTTCCCGCTTCTTCTGATTGGATCTTCCTCAAAGATTACAAGGATGTTTTGTTCTGCTTCATGTTACAATCTGCTGCCGGTGGGATAGCCATGTTATACTGCTGCTGACAGTGGTCAGGTCTGGTGCGTTCGCCGCACAAGATGTTGGGAGTTCAACAGCTTCTCCCAGCTAGATGGTGGGCCGACGTTTCTGTAGGATTAATAATTTCGTGAGAGACTGATCCACTGGCCAGCTATATTCTCCAGGTGGTTGTAAGTTACAGGCCTCAAAATGAAAAAAAAAAGTGCAATTCTTGGTTTCACAATGGAGGGGAGAATGTATTTGAACAGCTGCTATAGTTGCTTCTCAGCAGAATATTGATTGTTTTTATGGGATAACAGGCGAGTTATAGCATACAGAAAGCACACGCTTTGTATAAAAAGGCCCCCAAAGGTTTGAGGGAAGACTTGTGCTACGATTTGATGAGATCCCAGAGATTGTGAAATCTTTGTGTAGAATAAAGAGTGACAAATCCTTTTACAGCTGATTGTTTCAGGAAAAATTACAAAGGAATCAGTGTGATATACACAGTTCTGCATGTTTAAACGACAAGTGCCATTAGGGTGCTGGTGGAGAAGTGCCACCTCTCCGAGAAGCCCTAATGGCCGCAGCCCGGCTTTCATGTGAATAACGCTGTTTATATTAGGCCTCAGCTCCTACATTAGTGTCCTTCAAACGTCTACACCCTCGCAGCCGTTTGGCATTTCGAAATACTTCACAGGCCTCCTATGTAGTCTATTATCAGAAGCTGTGCACCAGTGGAAAGTGTGTATGCGTGTGTGTTTTAAGTGCTGTAGTGCAGGAGTCGTTGAAGGGCTTCATTAAAGAATGGAAAGTATGTGTCCATCTCTGCAGGCTGGCCACAGCAGTCTTTGCTCTCACCTGCACCATATATGCCCAGTTATGGCCAGAGTCAGACCCTAGTGAGTAAAACAAACACTGCCCCCTACAGGCTTGTGAATGCCCCTACAACACAGTGCTGAGTGAAATGTAATGAGATCAAATCAAGGATGAGGTAAAAAAAACAAAACAAAAAAAGAACTGTTTTTCTTTTTTTATCTTATGAGGCTAATTTTGCCAAAATGACACAAAGCTACACACCAATATGTCTCATAAAGCCATTGGTTTAATGCCATATATCAACATAGCAATAGACCTGAGGCATTTCTGTTTCCTTTTAAATCCCACAAACAGATTTGAATCCCTGCTTTGCACCGTTCCTCCTCCCACAAATCTGTTTCCTTTTCATTCAGCATTCCCAATTTGCTCTGTTTTCAGACAGAACAATCAGTCTTCACAGGGTCGAACACACAGGAGTCAGGCAGGCCTCCATCATGGCCGCCTTCCCAGAGTTTCTGATCACCAGATATGAGTGTGCGTGTCATCAGTCCCAACTTCATAAATGTTTTACACGCAAGCCAAGGCACTCAGTGAAACAGGCGGATCTACACATGTCGATGTATTCATTCGCAGTCATGTTCCTAATATCCCATTGCCTCGCCTTGTGTTTTTACATACGCCAACACAGCTCCTAATCTGTAAATGATGCATTGGGAAGAAAAGGGAGCGCTGCAGTGTAAAGTAGTCAACACCAGCAGGCAAATGTTTTCAGCTTGCTCAGGTCAAGTTTGGTACTGACAAACACTCATTAGAAGTAACAGTCCAGCAGCAGCAGCAGCAGAGGCCAAAGAAACACCATGCTGGGGAGACAGACAATCAAGCGAGGACTGAGCAGCAGAACAACACGTGCAGGATGTAAAAAAGGCCATCACAGTCAATCAGGCGTCAGCCGCTAGTCAGGGAGGAAAAGAGGGGAAACTTTACCCCGGCTCTGGCCCTCCTGAGTTGGCCTGCCGTGTGCAGCGCAGGGGAAATCCACTGGATGTCACATACATCTTGATTTTTATGAATGCTTTGATAGCTCCCCTAAAGGCACTCCCATGACCAGGTGGAGGGTATTTATACAAGCATGTCAGAAAAGCAAAAACGAGGGGAATGGATATTTGCTGATCCCCTTTGCTCACAGAGAAAAAATCTTGCGGTTATTCTAATTGCAACTGGAAATAATTATCTGGCTGTGGACTCTGGGAAGCGGGTCACTTGAACGCACCCTGCCCTGATCACCAGGTGTGAAGGGTGGATGGCTGTGACTGACGCACAGCTGTCCAATGGGAGGAGAAACTTACATTCCTACTGCAAAATGTGCGTGTGCTGGAGTGTGTGTGAGGGTGAGCATGACCGTGTGTTTTAATAGTGTTAAGCTTTCACATTAATTCTTTTTTTTTGATACATTAAAAGTAGATCACAGCAACACATTTATGAGAAAAAGAACACCAGAACAATATGAGTTAAGTATGTTCCGTATAATGTAATAAAATTTACAATACACATGTTCACATAACATTCTTATAACACCTTATGAATACCCCTTTTATTAAAGGATCATTTTGTTATAACTTGGGTCTTATATTTGTACTTTGTATGATAATGTTGCACCCTAAAAATTTTTTCTACCACTACATCAACTTTTTTTTCTCAGATACAGCACTAATAAAGTCTGATATACAGTAGCCTACCTAGAATAATGAGTGTATGACTAGAAATGTGTTGCAAGTTTAAATCAAACTTATTGTTTTATAAAGTGCTTACTGAGAGCATTTACAAATTTCTAATATAAAACAGGTTTTACTGCACAAACCAGTTCTTATGTGAACATTAGTTTTAACTAATATTAATATTTACATCCTACTACAGCCAGGTTTATCTGCCATATAATTAAGTGGATAAAACATAGCTAACGTTAGCTTCCTAATATGAGCTAACATGGGCTATAACCCTTTTATATTGAAAATATATTCTTAATTCACAGCTAATATCCACATTTTCAAGGTTTGGCAATTAATTTTATTATATCATTTAGCCCTTGCAAATTTTGTATTCTTTGCTTGTAATAGTACATTTATTCCATGTTTAGTATTGATTGCTTTTAATTGGTTTGCACTTTACAAAAGTCTTTACTAGCTAAGACTTTAATAATTTAATAAATCATTAGTTTCAAATGATCCATAAAGTCAACGAGGTCATAAACAATATTTTTAGCCGCATTATCTAAACCAAAAATGTGAAATGGGAATTCTTCACTGCAAAGGAAATCCTCACAGCTAAGCTAAGTGTGGTACTGTAGCTCCAAATTGAAATAGGAAATCGTGTCTGAAAACTGTGATGAATGTTTACAACAGAATAATTTTACTGTCTGCTTTCATTTTCTCTTCTAAATAAGTCTGGCTAACCTGCTTGTACTTCATACCCTGACAGACCTCTTGCAGTGCTCCCAGATGTCAACAATTAACATAGTTAGTACAATCTTATTATTAACGATAAGAATCATAGCCAAAGCCTTTAATGTGTTACCCATGCAGCAGAGTGTGCGTCCTTAATTCCTCAAGCACACCCACATGTACACACATTGCAGAGAATGTATGAGTGTATGTCTGGAGAGACAAAAAAGAGCTGTTAGTCCAAGAGTTTACCCAAGAAAATAAAAAAAAAAAACACCTTAAATCAAATCAAAAAAGCACACAACTATGCAAGCCAGTTCCCATTAGTACAGCACGACCCAAGACTTTAGTGCTTCCAACACTGCAAACGAATTCCATGCATTGTAGTAGTCAGTGATAATTAGGATCTGTTGAACACCTTCAGTTTTCACTCCGCTCTTACATATTCAGTATCGCTGCACAATCAATGCCTTTAGTTGTTTAATGGTCTCTGTGAAACATGAAGAAAGGAAGTGTGAGGAAGTTATCATCTGTGAGAAATGCCCGGCGATGTGATCACAGGTTGAAACAACACGCCAGATACATTATTCATCGAAATTAACACCACTGCTTATATGCTGAGAATAAGCTGGAACAGTTATAAACCTCTCATCGTTTGTTAAGCATAGGAAGTTTAAGGTCTGCTAAAGCAAAGAGGAAAAAAAGAAGAAATCAGAGTTTTGACAGCTTCAAGCTTTTCTAGGAGGTGAAGGAAACAGAGGCTAAATTGATAAAAAAAAAAAAAAAGATACCTGAAATGCTAAATATTTTTCATCCTCTGCAAAATAACACAAGCACAAACTACACCATTAATGTTATTTTATTTTGAACCACTCACAGGAGACCAATGAAATCAGTAAATAAATCTCAGCTGTGGATGCAGATAGCGTGCACAAGCTTGTGTACATGTGTGACATATGTCTCTGTACTGTATATCCATTTTTTCCATTTCTACGGTAAAGAGTTTGTTCATTTACAGTATAGCTGTATGTTAGCATTTCTTTGCTCCATGGTTTTGTAACATGGTAATTGTAGAGTGAGTACCAATGTGCCAGGTCTCAGTTTAATGAATCCCACCTGTAACACATTTGCACATTCATTCCTCTCCAAGGAGAAATCCTGTTGCCAAAGCAAAGCCTGAGCTGAGTGGAAGTGTGCGGCTCTGCTGAGTTACAAATCTAAGGAGTGTACCCAAGATGGCTGCTGATATTATCAACTCATTTAGATCTTGCACATGTATAAAAAAAAAGAAGCTGTATTTGTGTACATTTACGCTGTTCATCGAACTCAGCAAACAGATGAGGGAAGGAGGAGGAGAAGCCTATGGAATGTCAGAACAAGTTGCCTCGATCCTGAAACCCTCTGGCATGTGAAAGGGATTTCACAAACATGAGTTATGAATGATTAATTCAACGGCTAATCTCTCCACAAACTGTATACATACCAATATCTTAAAAGATTACCAGACTATTCATCTAGAGCTTTTCCATGAGCTCAGAATAGCACTGAATAAGTTAGGAACCTCACTGCTGAATCTGTCATTTAAAGTGGAGCAGTAGGTACGTAAGGCTGGGCATCTTTAAGAAAATTCCTCCCTCACTCAAATATGTTTTCTTTTCATTCCTTTAGTTGGATGTTTGTGCTTCACTGTACACACTGAGGCATGTGCAAAGTTTAACACCTCAAGGCTGTTTTCACAATTATCTGCTCAAAGTGGAAATCCTATATGAAGGGGGTGGGCTTACAGGCAAGATTTGTGACATCACAAGTAGTTTGGAGCCAATCCTGGTCCAATATTTAACTTTTAGAAGTGTGCTGTTGAAACTTAAAGCCTTTAGTGCACTGAGAATGGACTTAACAGTGAAATAGCAGACAAGTCTTTAGGGGATTTTTTTCCCCAAATATTTCTAGTTTTTTTTCTAATACAAAAGTTAAAGATGATTGTATTATNAAAGCCTTTAGTGCACTGAGAATGGACTTAACAGTGAAATAGGAGACAAGTCTTTAGGGGATTTTTTTTTATTTTTTATTTTTTTTATATTTCTAGTTTTTTTTTCTCTTCAAAATGAAGTAATACAAAAGTTAAAGATAATTGGATTTTTTTGCGTAAAATCCATATCAGAATCAAATTATTATTCAAAGTAACGTATTTTATGTGCATCATTAAAGATGTCTGTTTTTTTGTTGTTGAATTTCTCATGGGAAATTTCTGTTTTGACTGTCCTGCAGCATACACGTGTCCTCTTTTCCTGGTGGCAGGAATGACACAAATGCTTTGAGTTCATTGAATAGCATGCAAATGATGATGTCAGCCATATGAATGTCCAGATGAGATCTAAATTAAAAAATAATTGCAAACAGTATACTGGACGTGGAGTGAAATAAGCACGATACAGCTGAAGGGAACAGATGATCTCTGGTCTTGACCTCTCTGACCAGTGAAGGAGAGCACAATATAAAAACACTGGTGACTTTTTAATATTTTTGTGTTAAGTAGGGATTAATTTATATGCTGGATTTGTTCTCTAATTGCATTTTTTATTGCTGAAAGCCACAGAACAAAAAAAAAGTTTCGTAAGCTGGATAAAATGTTGACCCATGAGTTAATACTTTCACTCAAATATTGCACAAAATAAGAACAATGTTGAGGCCCTTCTACTTAAGTTTGGCTTTTCTTTTTATGTTACTTACTATATTCTATATATACTCCTTCTGTGCTGCNTTCTACTTAAGTTTGGCTTTTCTTTTTATGTTACTTACTATACTCTATATATACTCCTACTGTGCTGTATTCACAGGTAAAAACTGTACTTTTGACTCTACAACATCTAGAGTTGTAGAGTCTTACTTTGAAGATTATCGATTTACTTTGGAAACCTGCAAAGTAATTTAAAAAACATGTTTCATTAAAGTACCTAGACATGCATAAAGTAGTAATATNTGCGAAGTAATTTAGAAAACATGTTTCATTAAAGTACCTAAACATACATAAAGTAGTAATAGCACTGACCAGCTGCAACATTAGAATACTGCTAACACATTCATGCATCACCATCAAATTATGTTGTATAGAATAATAACTTATTTTGAATGCTGAACTTTTACTTGCGACAGATTATTTTACATGGTGGTATTAATATCTTAATTAGAGGATTGGATGTTTTCTTTTAACACTGAATTATATGACTTGTGATTCAATTAGAATTCCTGTTTGGATTGCTTAACAGCTGTTAATGATGTCACTACAATCCCTGATGAACCCATCTATTTTATCACCCTGATCTCATCACTCAGTAGCCTTTGTTGCTCATTTCTAGTAACAGTGGAGTCCCTTTGGTTGTCAGTTAAAGCTGAATCACTCATTGCTTTTTTGCAGCACTGTGCTGGTGTTGCTCATTTCAATAATGTTGCTCCCAGTTGGTGGTCCCAGTAATGAGCAGCGGGGGGTGGGCGGACCACATTGACTGGGATGCCAGAAATCTTTAGCTGCGCTCCTTCAGGGCCTTTTGCATTTAGTCACCCTGAGCTCATAATTGTGTGACTAAAGCAATTGTTCTCTTAATTGAAGCCATTCAAGGCCTCTACCGGCTTTTCCCGCTCCCTCAGGTGGGACTCGGATGATCATTGAAAACTTTCAGGTGGGAATCAAGTGATCATTGAAAGATGCTGAAAGAAGGATGTTGTTTTTTGTTTTTTTTACATTGTTGATAATGATTGCATTCTTGTTTTAAGAACAAAATATTCTCAAAACTGAATAAGCCAAAAATACAATATTTATTAAACATTTTATATTATATTCTTAACCATATTGATGCTAAAACTGCCTGTACTCACTAACCCAGTTGTCTTATACTGTTCTGGCATAGAAAATGCTAATAGATTACGATCTATGGCCCTTATCATGTGCAGCACAGTTATAATGGCTCATAATACACACCACTGGCTCATAAACATCAGCATATGATTATGAAAATACATACAGGTAAATGACCCGATAACACAGCAGAGGTAAAAATCCCAGTCTAGGATTAACTGCAGCTCTGGGTATAGTCAAGACTTTTACTATGGTGAATTGAATGAATANTGTGTGTGTGTGTGTGTGTGTGTGTGTGTGTGTGTGTGTGTGTGTGTGTGTGTGTGTGTGTGTGTGTATGGAGGCGGGGTGGACTGTAACATGTGAAAATCAATTTCTCCCCTTTTAAAGATCATGCTTCATGGATGATAAATTCTCCGTCCCCTTTTCTTTACTTTCCCTAAACTTGATGTCACAAATATCAGCTGTAATGGATTTGAAAAGGGTCGTTCCACCTTTAGTCTTCAACACATGTGAAGCACTTGTGTCTGCAGAGCGCCATTTCAACTTTAATTCCTCATTCTGAATAATTCACAAGCCCGAAGAGTGTTAGAGGGTGGAGGAGCCAAAGCGGAGCATATGTGTAAGAACAGTTGACACACAAAGAGAAGTCGCCCCAAAACTTGCATATGGAAAAAAAAAAAA
>JANJYP010015544.1:0-25220 GCA_024605115.1 Rastrelliger brachysoma | reverse complement strand
ACAAATATAGACTGAGCAATTAAATAATGCTTGTAATATTCCAATTTAGGTTTTAGACAGTGACACACTACATGGAGTTGTAATTATCCCTGTAGAGGCTGTAAAGTGATGTAAAAAATGGAAAATTTTTCCAGTTTTCTCATTCCACTTGACAGACCCAGACACATTATTTTAGAAGGTTGCAACTGACTGTTCCCCGTCAGGACAAACTGCATAATCAGTAATGACTGTTCAGTCACAACTGTATCTGCAGAAAAAAAACTATTCTTAGACCTTATTCTGAGACTGCTGATACCACGAAAAATTGATATAGTATCCACACAATACACAGAGTGAGGAGAAGGAGAAATGTCACATAACGCTTGTGGCTCTATATTCAGGAATTAAAGAAAAGCGTCTCTTTAATCAGAATGCTGTGTGTAACTCCTGGTTATTTTTGCAAATGTTGTTTCCTGTAAGTTTTTTCTGTTCCTTGTGTTATGTAATACATATTAGCATTTAGACCATCTGACCAGCAAACAAAAAATGTTCACTGGTGTCTACTTCCAAACTGAAACTAAAATAGACTATAGTAAAATATACATCTTAATTGTTTACTAATCAAAAAATATTTGTGAAGTGACCTTGGAAAGTGTGTCATTTTGATAGAGACCTGCACCAAACAAAGATCTTTTACTAACCCTATAGAAGTCCAAACTTATTGTAATGAAGTAATGAAATGAAAACTGTCAGATCAGAAAATGCTTATGTTGTTAATTTTGGACCATCGATGATTATTGATGCAATGCGTTGTTCATTTTGTACCATTATTTCGGGGCCTCAGACCAGAAAATGCTTACATGTTTACCGACAAACAAACAACATACAGTATATAACCTTCTTTGGCTCCTTTGGATTGTATTTCTATTTATACACCATGGGTCCATATAGAAGCTGTGCTTGTTTGTTTTTTTATTGAGGAGTTAACACAGCTGTCCATCATCTTATTCATAATAGTGTCCATGTGACATTATGCCACTCATTCAAGTGTCACATCAGCTCAATCACCATCAAAGTTACAAACATTTTAAATATTTAAATTGTCACAGTTGAAAACTAGAAAAGCACTCGGAGGGCGCAGACCTCCACCAAGGCTGCTCAGCCCCCCCAGCTCAGAGTTCAATCTTACTTCAATTAGCAGTTTTTAATCAATGCCAACATATACTGTATTTTGAAATACAGTATGCTGAATTCAAGTGTTCACATCCCTTCTTGTCGAAATCATTCACTTGAACCATTTTCTAAATGATATATACAGACTGCAGATGACAGCAGACACTCCGTGACTCACAGCAATGAAATACAACTGCACTGAGACTGCACTGAGACTGCAAGGGTACTGAGACTGTGCACAGTGATCCAGATCAGTCCCAAAATCTAATCACTTGTTCTGGTGCCATTGCGGATATTTCCTGAAAATATCATCAAAATCCTTCAATAACTTTTCAAGTTATAGAAAAGCTCCTCCTTGGTGGATGTTGCATTGGAATGCAGCATTGTTGCTTGGTGCCTTAAAAGGTACTCAGGTGGAGCAGTACTACCGAATGCATGACCGGAGTAAATGAAACAGTGCTGTCTCTAAAAGCTCTGCCTGTTAACATGAGAGTGCTGTAAAAGTGCAGTGTTGTTGTCAGTAAGAAAATGATTTTCAACATGTTTAATGTATGCGTCGATTTTACCACTACAGCTAGAAAACGACTGAGCTTCTGTGGGTGTACAGGAGAGTGCATCAGCCTCCAGCTGCCTGATGGTTGTGTGATTCCTGTCTTGCTGTATTGATGTGAGAGCATACTGTGAATCCCCTAAGTATTGTACTGTATGTTGCAAATACCTAGAGCCTTGTTCTTACAGGGGTGCTCAAAAGCACTTCAGAGTGATGAATATTAAAGCAGAAGCATCATATTTTAAAACTTGATCCCAAAAGACTACTTAATCTTTATTTTAGCATGAATGGAGTTAAAATTGTGAGTTTTAAAAAAGCCTGAAACATGAAATAGAGAAACACTTTCTTAAAAATGCATCAAGCATTTATGAAAAGTAGAATAAAAAAGCATACATGTGAACTGTGCATTTCACACAGAAAGAGGGAAAGAGGTTTAGTAAGCAACGGCAGAGTATCACAGTCCAACATCACACTTCAGATCTTAACGTAATGTTAAACTGTTCTTTGGATATGAACATTTGCCCATGTCAAATCTAGGCTAGTATTAACCTATTGTGACACAAGGTGCCCTCTAAAAATAATTACAAAACCTAAGGCATTGTTTGTCTGTCTGTCTGTCTGTCTGTCTGTCTGTCTGTATATCTATCTGTCTAATACATGGCATTATACAGTACACCCGCTGCCAGGAATCTAGCAGACTCTGGACTTTCTCACTGCACACTGCTGTTCATCATTTTTTATGGTACACGATTTTAAAGCAAGTTAAGTGCTCTGTTTGAGCAAAGCTAAGTCAATATTGAGTTAAGTTGCAACAGAAAACCATAAATAAAAGTATCTGTCTTTATCACAACGCAAGAAGATAAGTAGAGAGCCAGGCAGTGATGGAGTTGAGCAGACAAAAATACTAAACACAATGAGAATCTATGTTATGTTACAGTTAAAAAATATAAAATCCCATTACACACATAAGTTATACACACAAGTGTGGCTTCCTCCTAGGAATATTTATAATTTGAAAGTGAAGAAATATGTTTAATCCGTTTTATAATTTATGATATGAAAGCAGCTGATAATTGACCTAATTGAATTTCTGTGCCTGTTTCTGATGAGGTAGTACTGTCTCCCTTAAAACAGCCTGCTGTGTTTGAACCTTTGGCAGCATCTGCACTGTGAAGTTAAATAAATACTTTCAAATGTACCAATATCTGTAACAAAGATATAACTGAAGGTGCAGTAACATTGGGGCTGCAACGATTAGTCAATTAACCAATTACTTGCCAACTATTAAATCATTTGTTTAAAGTAGTTTTTCAAAACAAACTGTAAAACTTCTCAGCTTATCAATTTTTTTCAAGTTTCTTAAATGAATATATTTGTGTTTAGGAATGCTGTGGATAAAAAAGACTTCACTTCAATGTCAAGTGTGCATTATGTCAAGTCATATTCTGATTGGTTTGCTGCATAGTTGTCATCAACAGTCACATTTGGAGAATTTGGTGTGAATTTTGCCTCGGGCTGTCTTTGCTCTTTAAAGCCCCACATTGGTTGTCTCATGGTTGTATCTAGGAGCACCGGTTTGGATTGAAGACCACCAACTTCCCCACATTTCATGGTTAAATACATGATTGGTTGATCTAAACCACTCAGAAATGATAACAGTGAAGTGGGGCTACTTACTGTCAGCATTACTTTCCATCACACCATAGGGTGGGGCGAGCAGTCCAGCCATGCACTGATGATATTTCTGTAATGATAAAGAAAATACAAGCAGTTGACAACTGATAATAAAATATCAAAGTATCAATTTTATCATTAAAGCATACCCAGCACAGTATGTACAAACAGTAAGTAGTTCATTAAGATAGCAGCATTGTGCAGTAAAGTTTTTTTGTCTCATCACTTGATCAACATAGCCAAATGCTGGAAGTCAAACAGCTGGTAAAAGTTCTCAGATTCAGTTTGATGTTTTAATCTAAACTTCCATGCTTCGTCTAAAAGCTCACACATGGCTAGTAAATGAAAATATACTCCTTATACCACTGTTTAGTGGTCTTTGTTCACCACAAGCAGGACTTCTAACTCCTCATTAGATCAGATGTGTGGACAGTTCATTGGCTTGGCTTAAAAGATGGAAATAAATTACAGGAGATTACACTGCTCATCAAAAATCATCTGGAGTGTCCTGGTAATCCAGTAGTCTGAGACAACATGCAAAGTCCCCAGTCTGATTTTAGCTTTGAAGCCTTGCTGCCTGTCACCCCCATCCCTACCCCACATTTCCTGTATTCCTGTCTCTGTCTAGTTCTCATCACCATGCTGTCTTACTTGTCTTCAGGCTGTGAGGACATGAAGCAAGTCAGTGACATTTGGAGTGTTAGTTGGTATTTCATCCTTATTAGTGCAAACATACAAATTCTGAATGGGTTCAGTCGAGTAATAAATGTGAAGAAAACAATAAAAGTGGCTACAACAGCTCGGCTATTAAAAATGAAAGCATTTTTTGTGTATTTGTCACTTTGGTAAGACATTAAATTAACCTTTAATTCTCAATTTTGGGTTATAGTCCTCTTTTTGAAAACTTACATATTAACACCATATATTTATATTTCTCTGTTACAGACTTGTTAGGTTTAGGTTATTTGTCAAGTATTTACTTCTTAATGCTGTGTAAGATGCAGGGAGCCACAGAGCTAGCAAAGTATTACAATATTATTGTGTGTGCCTTATATCATCTCTTAGCCCTGCAGCATCGCAAGATGTTATGTAATGAACATTATACTGCACCCCATACACTCTTGTAAATGTCATGTTTTTGTTCATGACATGAGTGCACAAAGAGGTCAATCCAACTTTAGACAATGAGCCATAAATTAAATGTCGCCTTGTACAATATGTTTTTTTTTTTTTGTTTTTTTTTTAAAAAAAACCTTTACCAAAGGCAACAATTTCCTATTAAAATTGCTGGAAATCCAACATCTTGATCTATCTAAACATTGTGTTCCTTGAAATAAGACAATTATTAAACAATTTGTCAACTAAGCCAATGGTTTGGATTAATTTGTGGTGAAAAAAAAGACAAAAACTTGTGTGCAACACAAATTACATTTTAGGTCAATAAGAAGCTGATTGAAGATCACTTAGTGGCTGGTCAATTCTCTCTGCCTTCCTATCTTCTAGTCAGATGACACTGAATGAAAGCTAGAAGTCTAAAGCCATTTGTTCCTGGATGGTAATGTATTCTCAGAGGTCACATTTTAAATTCAGTTCCTCCCCCTGATGTCAGTTAATCACTTTAGCAGCTTTTCTCCTCAACTAACAAGCCATTTAGAAATGTCTCACCGTATTTAAAAGCATTTCCATATATCTGCTCAAAAGTGACTTGCTGCTCATTGAAATACTAAATGAAAGAGATTAATGTCACAACAATGCTCAAATTATGAAAATCTGTTGTTTGAGACTACAGAGGGAGATGTGTACGCATGCATACAACAGATTTAATTATTCAAAGTTAATCAATGCAAAAAATGTACAACAGTAATGAAGCCTTCAGAGTCACTTGGACAGGCCTTTCTGACTTTGTTGACAATTAAAGGATTTAGGATTAGGGAGGAGCACTTAAACTGAGCAGCACATGAACAAATGAACTCAACCCCCTGAGCCAATAAAGCCAGACTCCCTGAGGGGCTGAATCCAGTAGACAGGGTGGGGGTGTTGTTTTAGCAGAGGATTACAGCCATAGCCAGGTGTGTAAAATGCATTTAGTTTCTACTTTGTTAGTAATGATCTTATTGACTCTCACGTCACACAGTGCTTTTGTTTCCATGAGGAACTATTTTACAACCTTCATCTCATTGTAAGATGCTGCTTTTTCACATGTAATTTGGTTTTACAATTTGTCTACATGTTAGATGATATTTTATTATTTTTATCCCTTGTCTATCAATATATTCTTCTTTTTTCTGCTCTGTGATACACTTTTTAATTATTGTTATGAAAAAAAGCACCACAGAAAATAAAAATGAATGGGTGATATATTTTGAAAAATCCAATGATGCATGTTTTTGCTGAGTCTATGACATCTAGTAATGTTAGAATTAAAAGTACAGTATGTTAAATTTAGTTGCATTAAAAGACTGTATGACTTTAAAAAATTGGTGAACTGTGGTTATTTCGACTGAAATTGCCATTATAAAATGACTTACTTAGAGGGAATGATAATGTTTACATCAATATTCTCATTTTCATTGAAAAACAACAAATGATTCTGATGTGATTTTTGTAAGGACCTGTACCAAACAATGTTTTACTGAGTCTGTAGGATAAAAACTAAGGCAATATTTCACCTTTAACAAAAATTGCACCTCCTGCAATTTTGTATTGCAATTTTGATGCAATTAATTATAAATCATATTATATAAATTATAAATTGCAACCATTACATTAATAGTTAGTAATGCTGATTTGCTCTCTTGCCAAACTTTAAAAGAAATTTTTTTTTTGCTGGATATAAAGATTTCATTTTATATAAAAACAGTGGGAAACCACCAGCCTGGCTTTGATGTTGTTACACTTTCGTCAAATGTTTTTGTACATATAAAACAAACAATATTAAGTGGATTTTGTTACCTTTGGACACAGTTAGGTAAACGCACTCGCTGTTACCCATGCTTCCAGTCTTTATGCTAAGCTAAGCTAACTGGCTATTGACTGTAGCTTCATATTTAATGTGATATCAGAGTGATGTTGATCTTCACATCTGTCTGCAAGATAAGCAAATGAGTGCATTATTCACACATTTACCTAATCATTTTAATCCCAAAAGAATATTTAAGTATTAAACTACATGTCAGCTACTACTATAGTGATCAAGTGGAGATACATTTGAATTGTGACAAAATGTGATGATGGATGTATGTCTGACATCCTAACATAAAATATACATAAGCCTTATTCACAAAGACATCTACAACTAAATGTGTTTGCCATGTTCCCTTGAAAGGAAGATTCAAATATTTATGACAGTGCTTCATGTCACCATTTAATAATCACTGGGTCTGATATGTGCAGCTACTTAGGTTCCAATCATTATTATGTCCTGTCATGGGAATTAGATGTGTACGTGCCTTTTAGGATCACTCTCAGTCTAGGTCACTATAGTAATTATTACTGCAGATTACTGACAAATGGACAGTCGATAGTCATGGGACACAAGCTGCACTGGGACTTACAGCCATCTCCTCACAGAAGGTGCATGAGATGTGCAATTTGCGTTGCAAATGTTGTAGCACTGATAGACCTTTAGGCATATTCGACTGGGTTAAACCATGAATCACAATTTCACATCAAGACAGCACGCTCACTGGTTGCAATAGTTGCTTCTTATTCAACTTTATTTAACTGGAAAATAAACACTCACTTTCAATAGATCTTATGCATGATCTGTGATCATCTGTGACTTTCGAACCATAATGGATAGTTTTAAAATCAATGTTTTAAAACATAGAAACACTGTATGACAGATTTCTGCTACTCCATATCCACACTGAAGCAGAGGTTCCACCTCAGTGTGAAGTCTCAAATCACAAATTACAATCTTTCAATTTATCACTTGTGTTCTCCCAGGTTTTTGACTCATTTAAACTCAGCATTTCTTAGATATTTAATTTCATTTGTGGTTATTTGACAGTGAACAGTTTTCAATTTTGTCAACAAAAAAAGGATGATGAGGAATATTCAATGCAGACGTTTCAGTGTGGACTCAAATGGAGATCTCAGTGAAACAAGTTCTTCACACAAATATTTTTTCACAGCATTCTGGAAATCAGTTAGCTTATTAGGGCAGATGTAGGTCTCAACATTTATCAAAACATGGTAGGATGTTACAATATAATAGGACAGTTCCATTGATAAAGCATATTTTTAGTTTGATAGAGCAAAAACATGGTCCCCACCAGTCATAGCTTGGAGAATGTGCTGGCCATGGGTATAAATCATTGTGATCAAGAACAAATTACTTAAATGTAAAATTATCAAAAACTGACCCCCAATCTGAGGGTGAATTGATCTCACCATCTCACACCTACAATGAGCGGTGCCAGCAACTGAATTTTAAGCTTGAATAGTGGATGTTTCTTACTTTATTCTCTCCTTAAATAATTAAGGTCTCTGTCCATCAAAGAGACATATTTTATATTGCAGCTGCTCATCTCTAACTAATGACAATTCAACTGGAAAAATGTCATGCCCATCCAAAAAGTGCTCAAACTGCTGGAAATGTTACGTAAGCAAGCAGCTGGGCAGTGTTGTGGCATGAGAAAAAAAAACATTAAAAAGGCCATAGACTTGGTAGGATGAGGTATAACGACATTTAGCCAATGAAATACCAAAATTAACTGAAACTTAACATTTTGCCCCCATATCTATAGAATACATTTAAGATAAAAAATCTCATCCACTGTAATTCAGTAATGAAACACAAGATGTTCATACAATACAGTTTCAATAAAAACAAAAATAATCAGTTATCAGTATCTTACTGTAAACAGGTATCCCATGTTTTCTATGTTTCTGTATTCATCACCACATCCTTACATAAAACAAGGAAATGTTAGCCATTCTGTATTCCTCTTGTCAAGCTCGGTCAACTGTTGTGCTTATCTGCTCTGATACACTGACTTCACTGACTCTTACATATCCCTTAACACTGCCCTCTATTAATAATGTGAAATTTTATTTCCCCCTACAGACCATGGAGTGAAATACTTTCAAATAAACATCATGTATTTCTATCTGATGCACATGCTTAGTAAGCTTTGAAGAGTTCAGAGATGTAATTATTTGTGTCATAACAACAGATCAGTGAAGATATCAAACCAGCTATCTCAGTGAATTCTCAGTTCAAGTCTCTCCTCAGTCTTTCATGCTTGAGCACATTATTGCATTGTGAGCATCACTGTGCATGAATGCACTCCTATATTTTGAATAATTCACCCCAGATTACATAACACACATAGTGCAAACTGTTCCTAAACCATTCTCTCATTATTCTGAACTCTTACAGACACACTTCAGGCCACTTGGGGAAACAATTGAGGGAAGACCCTCCTAAAAGTCTGACTTCATGTCTGCCCTATAAGAAACAGTTACAGCAAGAAACACTTCTGACACCTGTGCACTTAAATTACATGTTCGTATTTATATTTGGAATTAAACATGTTGAATATCACTTTTGATATTTGAAAGGCAAACTCTCCCAGCATTGTTCCAAAATAAGCATAAATGTTGTGTCTAGCTCTTTCTCAGTTTCCCCATAGGTAATTCAGCATTTGTATCACATGTATTGCATTGTTCAAAAGTTTAACAAAGATTACCTAGAGATGCTATCAGCGTCCCATGCATGTATTTAGCCTATGACTTGAAGGTTCCCCACACCTTCTTAATCCACGTCCAGTTTGTCCAAGAATGCCACACTAGTCACGAGTCATATCAAGCATAGTCCAACATGATCAAGCAGCTCCATCACAACAGCCTGTACGCCACTCTGGGAGCAGAGCAAGCAGACTGTGTCAGCCTCAGAGCACAGCCGAGTGTAAGTCAGCTGCTGACTCCTTCTGAGCAGCAGTTGCTAGGTGATTACTCAACTCCAGTCACTGAGCATGCAGGAGAGCATGCTCGATCTCTCTCTCTCTCTCTCACACACACAAGTGGTCACTTACACAGGATGTCGAGACTAGTAACCAGAAACATACAAATATATTGTTAAAGTGTCACTTCTGCTTCCATCAGCTCTTCAGTGATACACATCCCAGTGTGGATTTACCAGCAGAATTTAGTTGAACTTGAGAATCACCCTTTGAGCATCCAGTCCAACTCTAAAACGTACAGACAGTACTCTCCAGTATCCTGCTCCTATCAGTGAGCTCCTTCCTCTCAAGGACAGAGACCAGATGGTGCCTTATCTTTGACCTTGTTACTTATCAAGGCCAAAAGACAGCTGAATTGAATTCCCAGAGCTTTTTCCAATGAAGAAATTTACTACATTAAAACTTCTACTATGTAGCTATAACATGACCCCCACCTTAGTTGTTAATTAAAATACATGAAAGAAATAAAAAATATCAGCAAAGAAGTCCTGCTATTATACTGTCCACTCTCTTGAAGAAATGGGCTTCAACTATTATCAGTACTGCTTATGAGAGAGTCAATACTGCAAGTTTACATGGGGCCCTTTCACTGCCTGGCTATCTGTAACTTAGAGGTGAATTTGGGCAGTTGTCTGAGTTTGTTATTTTGGTCAAACATAATGAAAAGACTTTCCATATGTTCATACTAATGACACATTCATAAATCACATATGTATTTTTGTTAGTATATTTCATTGCTGCAAATTTGTGAATGAGAGAGCAGATAAAGGTCATAAAAGTTCATTTAATGACAGAATAGTTGTTATTTATAAGTATTCATTGACTTTAGGGTTGAATCTGATTTACTTTATTCATTTATTTAATTCCAAATTTACAGAACAGAGCCTTATTCATGGCATTTGGTATGAATTGAATATATCTTTTGTGAATAAATTGATACATGTCTAGCAAACAGAGAGATGTGGGGTGAGGAGTGGGGCAAATACAGAGCAGGTGTAGATGTGTGTCAAATCAGTTACTTCACACTCTCAGTTGACCAACCCGAATAGAACAAAAAAGTTTAGTTGCAACAGTATTAGGGAAACCATTTGACATTACTCATCATGATTTTGATGAAATGAATGCCCTTACTGAACAGGCACCAATTTAAGACAAAGCTGATTTATAAAATGCATTTTGGTTGACATTAGGAGGGACTCAGGCAAACAGAAGCACAAAAGAGAAAACATTTTCTGTGCCTCTTCTTTTCTCCTGTTTTTATTTGAATCTAATTTAGTGTGCTCCTACATGTTAGGGTTTCACTTACAGGTTCAACTATAAGCACACACAGGCAAAACATCCGTCACAAGTGTAAATATAAAAACACGCTTTGCTTCAATGATATGAAAGACTAAAACTAAGAGAAAGCTGGGTTCTTAGTTTTTAGTTTCCACTCTGCAATCTAGTTTGTTTTGGTGAATTCATGGATGACTTTCATCTAAATCTTTCTCTGCATTTCATCTGTTACGTCTAAATCCTTCTGACTACATTCTGAAATAAATCTTATGAACGCATTTGCTTAAAAAATCTGTGTCTTTGTGGGTTGTTTTATTTTATAGGCTAGAGTTCAGATTCCTGGCTTTTGATGATGTAACAACTCTGTGAGCAGAGATAAGGGAGTAATACAGAAATGTTTTGATATGATCTTCCTGCTCTTTCCATGCACATATCCGCTGTACACTTGGAAGGACTCTAGCCTAGGATGTGACCTGCTACTTGGATGGTGAACCCAGAGAGGATCCATGTGACCTCATTTTCCAACTCTCCACCCAAAATCCTCAGACACCAGAGGGCATGCTGTGTCCCTGCCACTTCCTTTTTCATCAGCTTACTCCACTGGTTGCCCATCAGGCTGCTTATATGGACTAATGATAGTGACACACATATTCCCCCTGCCCACTCACACAGCTCAGCCCCCAACAGATATGCCCTAAGCATAAACATACACACAGAATACATACAACCATAACCATGTGAACAATGTGTTCCATGTTACATGCATGTGCAAAGCATGCCCATAAGACTGTCTTTCTCTGATGTGTAATTTCCAACATCTATTCCAAAATAGCAAAGCTTCATGACTGTTAGGGAGGTGCCTCACAACCCTAAAAACACAATTCACAAATGAGTTGTTTCAATCACTGTTAACATCGGAAGCAGGAAACAAAGTGAAGAGCAAATTGATGATCAGACCATCTGAGCTTCGGTCAGTGTGTGCACAGCTCGGCTCATCTCTGCTCTGTTAAACAAACAAGCACACGGCTGCTTGTTCCCAGTAACAGAATCCAGCTTCTGTCACGTGCCAAGCTGCATGAAACCCATGATGGTAGTGACTGTGGCAATCAGCAGCATGAGGAAAAGAAATATTAGGATTGTATGCATGAGTGCTATCTGTGGACCACTCATACTTGCAGCAACTTTGCTACACGTGCTTGTCCTACGGCCACTTGCAAGAAGTACTGAACATATGGCGATCCTCACATTTGCTGAACAGTTCCATCAACATTTTAGGAAAGCAGAGATGGGAAAGATATAGTACGAGTCAAAAGTTTGGACACATCTTCCCATTCATTTGACTGAGAAAATGCGTCCTAACTTTTGACTGGTACTATATATACTGAATAATTGTAATGAACAGTCATGAATAAGATATATTGTCCATTGGTTCATTAGGGCAATGCTATGCTCACTCTGGCATAGTTTTGTGAGACTGCTTGGCCATGGGCACTCTGCAGGAGGACAGATCTGTGTGGGTGGAGGAGGCATGTTAGTTTGTTTCAGGGCTTTACTCTTTGGCTTATAATGGAGTAGGTAATGCTTTTCCCTTTGCACTCCGTTGCCATCTCCCCATAACAGTTGGCATCAATCAGAAGTGTATTTGTTTGTTCACTCTGGTTTTCAGAGTTGTAAGTAAGAATACAGACCACATGCAGCTTAAAAGATTAGGCTGGCGATATTCTATATTTTTCTTACTGTTAACATAACTCTTGTGCAAAGATAAACCAACAACTGAATCATTAGTATTGTGTATATATCGAAAACCTGCATGTTTTAGGATATATCAGATACATCTACTGTATATTCCTTTGTATCATAGACTTCATCAAACACACATCAAAGATATATACTGTTGAACGGGGTGACATGTTATTTTGCCATGAAGGCAATAGGAAACCATTATTTATTTAGAAATTACTCCATGTTGCATGATAAGCTACTGAAGCTCTGTAAATGGGAACAAAGAACTGATCCCCTAAGACTGAAAATGGGTTTGCTGTTATTACTTTTTAGAGACATTTCTAAACAAATTACAGGAGCCACTGCCATTAGGGCAAAGGGACATGTCACCCAGTGCAACACTGGTGTGTTTTTAATAGCTTTTTGAACAACAATGGAGGGCTATGGCACAGAGGAGTATGATATTCCAGGCTTTGTATATACACACAATACTTGTAAGTAGGATTAATTCATTATTGGTTTGGATTTGGTTGTTGATTAGAAAAATAGTAAGAAATATAGAAAAACACTTCATTCGTCTGTGAGGTAAATTAACTTAATTTACTAAAACAGCCAGAAAACCACTTGGGGAAGTCTGATGTACAGTCACCACAGTACCACAGTAGTATCAGAACTGGCACAATGAAGTCTGATGCCACCAGTAACAAGATATTACATAAGCAATCTTTGTGCATTGCGGCAACACTGGCAGGATAAATAAGAACCATTGCCAGGGAGAATTATTTGGTGAAACTGTTATATGAGCAAAGTATAAAATACTGAAAAGATAGTGTGATGATTATCTGTGAACAAGCTGATTATGTAAAACTTGACTCAATAGCAGTTCATAGTCACAGTTTGAACAACTTCTGAGATACAGCCAAAAAGCACATCTAACAACAAAAGATCGGTGTTTTGATGCAGATGCCATGAATGGTTGTCATGGTTTTTGGCCGAAGTGTATCTGAAAAACATTGTTAAACCCCATTGTGAGTAAAAAAAGAGTCAACATCTATTTGAAAAATGTGTAAATCAAACCACATGAGAGATTAAACCATAGGATTAAACGGATGCAAATATTAAAAAAATATATATAGTTATAGAGTCTTTTATGGTTAAATACAGATATTTTACCCACAGCTGTCAGCTTAATTACTTAAACAGAAATACTAGATTAAACAAAAATATGATTTGAAATATATTAAAATTTGTAAAGTTATGCCTTTTCTGCTTGGTACAATTTTTGATATAAAAATAGTTTTTCTCCTTCTATAATGTCAAAATTGCAACCATGCCAGATATTGTCAAAAACAGTCCCATATTATCTGTTAAACATCCTGTACAAAGAACATTTTAAAAACAATCCCCTCACTGTCTGTCATTACATCACAAAACAACCCAAAGCCAGAAAAATGGAAAGAAGATCAGATGCTGTATAATCTCGTTTGAGACAAACCTTACTGAGTAGGTCGCCCTGGGGCAGAGGTGAAATGTGTAGCCTAGTAGTACTTCCACGTGATCCTCCACACTCACCCAGCCAGAGTTAAGTATCCAGTCGCACTGTTGGCAAGTGCACTGACACAGACACACAGCCCCTGATTTAACAGCCCCTATGCCCTTCGGTCCCAGAGGAAATGGGCTGTCTCACTCAGGAAACCAACCCAGTGCAGCAGCTCCAGCAGAGGGGGAGCTGTGAGAGGACAGGGGCCTCTAAACAGCATGACACCTACCAGCCAACATGCAGTCTGAGGAGATTAGTACATGTGTATGAAAGAGGAGAAGAACAACCTAACAATACTGTTAATCTTTAGTATCTAGCCACATGTAGTTTGAACTCAGAAACCATCTGCTGCAAGATTAAATGTGATTTATGTGCTGTATATGAATACATAAATATCATGTGATGATGTTAACAGTGAGTCTGTGTTGTATTTAGGTGGCTGAAATATTGTATACAATAAAGGCATCACTAAACACACTGAATCAGAGGGAGCTCTGATTCTCAGCACTGTAGTTCCATCTAGTGGTCAAAAGACATAACCCTCCAGTACCCTGATGAAACCAGGTGGGAGTGTTTTCACGTAAACTTTGGAGGAGAAGATTAACAATATCCTAATTAGTTCAGCTCATTTTATTCCAACATAAAGCCATGATCCAACCTCCGCTAATCAACAAGACAATTTACACCCCACCTACACTTTGGCTTTCATTCAGCTCCATTCGTCACAGTTTTCACATTCAGCGTTTCAGTTCCAACCAGAACAGACTGAGACAGGTGGTTGTTGTCTTGCTTGATGCTGCATCCTGAGTAGGTCAAAGACTTAAATGATAAATGGAGAGTGATGATGGCTGTTGTTATGCCCAGTGCATTGGTAGATATGTGCTTTGTTTCTGCAGTGACTTAACAACATGATGTGTTTGATTTTTGCTTTAAATACTGTATATAAAAATAGTTATGTTTTGCCAGTTATTGTAGGATATTCTCCAAATACAATTTCTATTTTATCATAGCCTCTTAATCAGGCATTGTGTTTCACTTTTTGAATCACTAAATAAGATTTGGCAGAGGCTCTCTTACCTTGAGTTCGTCTTTGAGATGCGTCACAGTACAATGTAGAAAGAGAATTTCTGTAGGCTGATACAAGTACAGATGGAACAAATCGAGGTACTCACCTCCCACAGGGACCTGAACTCCCTCTGCTCAATGCGTAGGAGCTCACTGAATTCCCGCGTGACAATGGTGGCATGCCGGGGGGTGTTATCCAGAATTGACTCCCCAAATGCTGTGCCTGTGCCCAGTGTGCATATAGTAATGGCATCCTACAAGAGAGACAGATATTGAGCTCTACAAGGGATCATTCCTTCATCATCATAAGGAAGGGATGAAACATGTCAGTAGACACATTACAATGCTAATGTAATACCCTTATTCTGCTGAAAGAAAGAGCTTTTGTGCGAGGCACTTGAGGAGCAGTGCTCAGCCCTGATCAGATCACTCTCAGAGGTTAGAGGCAATCACCTGAACACTTGTGGCAGATAGATGAATACCCTCCAGTCAGCAAAGAAATTACCTCAATCAGCACCCAGACAAACTGAGCTGTATGAAGCTGCAAGATTAAAAATATTCAGTAATGTAATAAGCAAAATGCTCTTTACAGCCCACACTTCACACAAGCCTGAGGTTAGATGTGAATTCTTTTGCATGTCTGATAAATTTCAAGTGGGGCTTTGCACACAGAATTATTCAAATTGTCAAAGAATGATTGTAAAATTTAAAAGACAGTCCAGATTTAGATGCAAATTGTGGGGACCAGTTAAAACGAGATGTGAGCATGTCTGATATGCTGATATGTGAATTGTCAACAGGCTACAAAGAAAAGAACCATCCCCAGGTTCCATTTGTTTTATTATTTGTCAGCTGAAACTAGTATATTATATCATGCATGGGAAATCATATCAGTCATACCTGAGAACTCGATGTCTCTGACACTTTCACGTCCAGGGAACCAGAGAGGACAGCATACCAGCTGGTACCAATGTCTCCTTGGCGATATACTGAAAAACACAGCACAGATTTCTTTTTAATTAACTTTTTTGTCTTCAGATGTATGAAAGTTTCAGAGCAGAGTGTGTTTTGACTTACAGGTAATGCCTTTCTCCAAGCATTCATAAAAGCCACAGAGGCATATCTGCTGCAGCAAACTGGGGTGGAATCTCTCAAAAGCTTTGACATTTTTCAGACGTGCCAGGATTATGTCGACATCTTCCCCAGAACGCTCTGCGGGTCTGGAGGAATTAAAAGAAAAGAACAATGAACAGGTGACTACCAAAATGAAAGTACCTAAATATCCTGCAAAACCTGTGTCAGCCAAAGCAGCATGAGTTCATGTTGACCTGGATTCTGAAAACATCTCTACAGGAATAATGTGACACCATTTCATCTCAGAGGAAAGCTGTACTTATGTTAAGCTCTTATGGCATGAGTTGCCTCTACACCAGCCACACTACACAATAGCAGCATTCCAGACAGAAAGTCAGGCCTGTATTCATATGTACTTTTGATTAAGTTAGGTGATAAACAACTGTGTGCTGTAGATCACTGAATAGTAAAAATATTATTTATCATTTCTGTTCATTGTAGACAAACAAAAAACATAATTCTTTCTGTGTGACTCCACAGCTCTCTACAGTAAGCACACTTAGGATTTCAGTCAACAAGAGCATCTTTAATTCTCACTCTAGATTGTTCTACTTTCAACTCAATCAGCAATCTCCAGTTTTTTTTCTATTGTGGGGACTCTCTTCTTTTTTTTGCATTGCTTTCTCCTAAAATCAAATTCATATTTTCTTGTTATTATACACCTCTTGAAGCCCCTCTTCCAATTCAAGCGTAGCAAAGTTTCAGGACCACACCTAAACTGCACCACTTTCAGCATTCCTATAAATACCCACCCGAGCCTCTCCTCTTTAGCTCTCATATTCTGTGCACACCGCACCACCCTCTCCAACCCATCCTATTTCTCTCTTCCTGTTTCTTCCTGATTCTTCCTGTCCTTCCTCCTCTTCATAGGGCCCAAAGGGGGTCTGACGTTGCTCTGGTAACCCAGTCAGCAAGCAGAAGAATTACACACATCAATCATTTTTCTTAGTAAATAATTTAAATGTGTTCTGTTGATAGTGTGGTCCCATAGATCATGAAAGGCAATTTTGAAGGGCCTGAAGGTGGAAATATAAGCTTATTTTCAATTGTAAAATTGTTCAAACTGTTAAATTATGAAAAGGCACACAGAGCTTTGCAGCTATGAAACTATCATTAGTCTTTTCCTGAAACAGTTTTGGTTCCTGTTCAGCAAGCAGTTCACTGACCATTTGTTTTTGACAGATCAACCAAAAATTGAGTGACCTTAGCTGTGTGTGTGTGTGTGTGTGTGTGTGTGTGTGTGTGTTTTATCCCTTCACTGTTACTTGTATTACAAAGCCTGCCCCACATTTGTTACAGAGTCCAGAGCTTCTGATGTAACATGTGGGTGTTTGTACTGTAGCTTACATCTCCTTTGAATCTGCAGCCATCAGCATTAAAATAACTGAAAGAAAACAGTATAAATAATTCAGAAAGACAAACAAGCACTGGTCTAGCTTTATGTAGCTCTGTCAATTGTTTATTATACTGTATTATCTGGTCTGTCATAACACAATAAGCTTGCTTTTATGGAGCAACAACTTGCAAGCGTATGATTCTTGATAATCTATTATCTGGCAATATTTCAGCAGTCACATCGTGTCTATACAATGCAGGTACTTTTTGATTGGACTGTATATTCACACCTGCGGCCACATCTGATTAACGTCTCCTGTAACATTTACTGAGGAAAAGGGCACATCTGTCCTCCATTTTTACTGTGCTCTTCATAACACACACTACAACGTGAGGACAACATGGCACTAAACAATGATGTGAGAAATAATGTGAAGCAAAGGAAACCAACCAAACCAACAGCCCTTTTTTTAAAAAAGTGCTGCTTTGCTTTGATTATAAGAATAATGTTTTGATTATAAGAATAAAGCAGCTTGTTACAATACAAATATTACAAAAATTAATTTAATATACTAATATAAAGGTAAATCATAAATTTATCTCAGAGGCCTCACAAACATACTATGTCCTAAATCCTTAGATCATTGATCTGAGTGAGGAAAATATAATGACAGACATGCATAAGGGTGAAG
Organism: Rastrelliger brachysoma; assembly: GCA_024605115.1. Lineage (NCBI taxonomy): Eukaryota > Metazoa > Chordata > Actinopteri > Scombriformes > Scombridae > Rastrelliger > Rastrelliger brachysoma. The sequence continues at coordinate 7,112 of JANJYP010015544.1, read as the reverse complement.
TATACACCACAGACAGGGGTAGAATAAGTATAATTACACTATGGAAAAACAGAATGTTAATATAAATTAAATAAAATAGACAAAAGAGTATTTTGATTGATTATACAACTATTTAGACGCTACAGTGTCAAAAATAGCTTTAAAATGTCTGTTTCAGTTGCTCAGAGTCAAACTATGATCAAATGTCTTGTTTTGTCTGAATAGCCTAAAACAAAAAGATATTCAGGTATCAAGGAGATTAAATTAATTAAATTTTGGCATTTTTTGCTTTATATAAAATGTAGGCAATTAATTGAATCAACTAGTAGTTCTAAGTCATATAAACAGTTTTTTTAAAAGAAATATGCATTTTATAATGTACATCAGGCCAGAAAAGTACACTTCACTTTGATTTTAAATGGAGTGTAACCACATATGGATGGAAATATACATGTTCATCACCTCATTTCAAAAGGAACAGAGCAAGGTGAAGGTGAAGTATGCACACTATTTACCAGGAAGAGGTGAGTCATACAAGGACCATTTGATTTGAGCAACACAGGTGGCTCCTACGACTAACCAGAGGATATTACTGTGTAAACATGTCTGGCACACTGCGTCATTTGGCTGTTTATAGCTGATGTACTTTGTACCTTTCCTTGTCCCTCCCGCTCTCCCTCCTCATTATGTGTTAAGGTGCTCCATTTACACCTGAGCTGTGTCCACCATGTCTGCCTGGTTGGCACCTAAGTTAAGCACTATGTTAATTTTACTCTGTGTTTTGAGTGTGTGCATTCAAAGAAAGAAAGAAAGAAAGAAAGAAAGAAAGAAAGAAAGAAAGAAAGAAAGAAAGAAAGAAAGAAAGAACACTAATATTCATTCATTCCAGCCTCATCAGTGTGAAGATTTTCTGTGGGTTGTGAACTAATTGTTAGCACAAAACACTACATTTGAGCTTGCACCTTGGCATTTGGAAAACTGATTTACATTTTTCATTTTAAACCAATGGGGAAAATAGCAAGATTAAACTATGATGAAAGTAGTCCTTAGTTGCAGCCCTATAATTCAGTCTGAAGCAATATTCTCAAAGAGACAAGCTCATGAAATAAAGCACTAGAAGACTTGCAGCTCATAATGATCAGACGGGTGTATGCTGCATTAAATGGATTACTGGCAATAGTTTTGGTCTCAAGTAAATCTGTGACTCATTGAAATTCAGAAATACATACAGTTCATGCAGTTTGATTTAAGACAAAAAAACTTGCATTAAAAACTGTCAACTCGAGGTATGTTGATTGTCCACACCATATGCAGTTCTGCTTATTGTACATATATTTTAATTATATCTTTACCTTTTATATAGATTTCACCCTCCATATTTAATTGCAAAGCAGACTAGTTGAACAGTTTAAGTATGAAACCATAGCATTTGCCCTTGACATCAGCATGAAGTGATGATGTAGTCAATGCACCTATTGCAAAATAAACATTTTTTAACAATATACAGATTATATCATACACCTCCAACATTCCCCTGGTCATCACTGAGCTACAGTTGCATAGCTTACTGATTTAGTTTTCCAACAGTATAAGGTAACAACAGTAACGTAGCACCAAGAGTAAGGTAAAGCCGGTATGTATGAACACGTGTCTTGATATGATATTTGAAGGGTGTAATCTTACACATGGAGACGATCTTAATCAACTTCTGAAGCCCGAGGGCTGAAATCAAAGCAACAGAGTCGCTTTAATGCAGCCGCTGAAACCCAACGCCCAAACAGATTATTGCGTAAAATCAAAATCGCTCTGACACCCCTTATCATTCACTCTATAGTGATATCAATGCCTATGGACAGACACATTTTATATATATTACCTCTTGTCCAAGCAAATGATCCACTCGGCAGATTCCGACGAATGTGAAGAAGTGTGCGCTGCTACCATCTTGCGATTGTGCTGCTTCTGCTGCTGCTGTTGATGCTGCGGCGGAGGAGAGAGGGCTGGACCAAAATAACACTCAGTGCTGACAGTCTGCCCGTCCCTGCAACTGCTCGGCTCACCTGTCCAGGAGCTGCATCAACAGGAAATANGTGTGTGTGTGTGTGTGTGTGTGTGTGTGTGTGTGTGTGTGTGTGTGTGTGTGTGTGTGTGTGTGTGGTTGGAGGGTGGGGGGTGAAGGTAGTCCAATCATGGCTCGATTGATCACATAACTTGGTATACTGTACAGCCCTTTTTGAGATGGACAGTTACAGACAAGTGTGCCATACTTGAAGGCATTTTCTGCCCTTATTTGCAAAGTTGATACAATTCAAGGTGATACTTGCCAGTTTCTTAAGACTGATGGAAGAGCAATGTTTCTTCATGTAAGAAATAATGATCAGTTTGTTCCATCTTGACATATGCTGAAAGGTGTGTGTAATATTTGTCCACCCCATTTTTATTGAGAACTACTACTAAATTAAGATTTATTTTAAGTCTGGTTTAAATCTGTTAAATCTTTTTTAAATCTGTCATAAAACAGCAATAAAGTCCCTTTTTGAACATAGAAATGTTTTGGGTTTTTTGTGCAGTAATTATTTTTCATGCAGAGACCTATTTAAAGATTTATCCTTAGTTAATAAGAGGTGTATATCTAAAATCAAATGAATATTTCAATATGTTACATTTGTATCATTACCAAATTCCCTCTTATTGTTAATATACCATGCTGATCATCAGGCAAAGTATTTTATAGTATCAGCCAGATAAACATTTAGATGTATTTTTGCACAAAACAAGGATTCTGGATTTTGTCTATCATCACTTCCATGAAAAGTGCGTTAAGAAGAGACCTTCTGATGGTCATTATGAACAGAAAGAATGCTATCAGCAAGAAAAACTTGATTCAGTTTTTATGTGGGCACCTTGTTTAAAGGCATACTTGAAAACCTTAATAACCACCTGGTGAGTGACAATTTCCTGCTTGGATGTCAACAATAACCCTTTTGTTGATTAACTGATGAACTGAATGTGAGTCGTAAATGAAAACAATGTGTTAGATGAAGCCCACATATCTGCCAACTTGCTTCTGTGCTTTTGTCTCCACCTAACACCATCTCACTCCCACAACAAATTGTTCTTGGGCTGTCACATTGGACTTGTGACTGAAAATGACAATTTAGTGGTTTATCAGACTAACAACTGCAACAGCATTGCAATTCTTGCAGAAAGATAATTTTTAGGAGGGATTATTTTGGCATTAATATAGTAAATTTTTATCAGTTGAAATGCTGTAACTTTAAACAAGTGTTGGAAATAAATTAAGCAATGATGCAAATAGGTTCAGTTATTAAATCATATGAAAGAATAAGGATCAAATTTGGTTGAAATATGATGGTGCATGACTTTATACAGGCGGCATGTGACCTGAAGTGTCTAGTCAGCACAATAAGTGACTTCTGTCATCAGCATATTGCTGCAAAGGGGAGGTAAAGGACATGTTGGTAACCTTATGGGTACCCAATAGAATAGCGTCAACATTAGCATCATTCACATCCAACAGTTAATCAAGAATACATAGGGACACATATAAGAATGAAGCATATTATGTAAACTACCAACATGAATGAATTTCTATACTGTAGGTAACAGGTTTCTTGTGTAGCTGACTGCAAATGGAATGACACCTTGTCTTCTGTGAAAGTGGGAAACATTTCCATAATGGCCTTGAGAAAATGATATCTTGTAATAAGAGGCCACATAATGACAGGGTCATTGGTCTCCTTCAGTTACCTTGGCAACAAACTGCGATAGAGACAGAAGTATAGCAATTCAATGGTGCAGCTCCATGACATGAAATGGTGAAGAAAACAGCTTGTATACTTCTGTCAGTACATTTTCTTTTTAATTTAAACAGAGAACACTTTTCAGTGGGTGGGGAAGGGTTTGAGGGGCGTAGTAGTGGTAGGTTTCTATTAGGAGGTTGTTGGTTTTTTTTGTTCAGTCATTATATCAACACAAAATATCACAAATTCACCAGAATAATACAAAACAAAAATAAATAGCCTTTCTTTGCTTAAATATAAATGTTTAATTCATGCAGTACATAGAGTTAGATGAGGATTGTCCACAATACCCTAAATAAAGTAAACAAAGTTAATGCCTGACTTATTAAAGGTATAATTAGTCCTTTTAAACAATCTGAATAAAACTCCATTTATATAGATAATTAAATGAATAGCCCAATTTCTCAGATGTTAACAAACATAATTGATATTTTAAAAAGTTTTAAACTGCCATCATTAATAAGTGAATTTCTAAAATATGAGTAACTGTTCTTTATCTATATTTAAAATCGAGTACTGTCATTTGCCAGAAGAGGGCAGCATTATTTATGTATAAACTCTCATAGTATGAGCATAGCACAAATACTCAACTCATCATTCAGAAGATAGATAGATAGATAGATAGATAGATAGATAGATAGATAGATAGATAGATAGATAGATAGATAGATAGATAGATAGATAGATAGATAGTCCACTCATTTTTTGTAAGTGAACCTTGAGTTGAGATTATTTTGATAAACGATACAGTTTAAGTATAAAATAATCACTATGACACTTGCATTTTATGCTTGCAAATCTTCCTCTTTTGCCTCAGAATGAATGGCACTTACATCTCCCATCACATAGTCTTCTGCCTTTCTTATTATAGTAAATACAGAGAAGGATGCAAGACTGAGCTCAGGCTGGGGCATGCACAACACAAAACATACATTCCTGTAGTGCTGCATACCACCAACTCACAGCAGCAACAGACCAACACATAACAATGTGTGACAATGTCAATACGCACTGCAGTACTTTGCCACTGCACCTCTGGTGTTACTTCACCTACTCTACCAGTCCACACACCACTGTAGCTCAGTTCTCTCAGAGATACCAATAACTCACACATATGCAGATGCTCTTAAACTTTTCAACGGCATGAGTGGATAGTTCATATTTTTAGCCATTGTATGTAAATGTTCAAACAGTCCTGCATCCTGAAAATGCTCCAGTAGCCTATTACTAGAAATGAAAACATCAGGTGTGAATACAGTTGGGTGCTGCTAGTTGTGCCATTAGGTTAGTCTTGTTCTTTCTATTCTGTTTGAGAGGTTGCTATAGGGACCACTAGCTTGCCTGCAGTGCGCCATGTAACCCCTGGGAAAAAGTCCACTAACTGTGTATATATGGCTTTTCAGACCCACAGTTGCTAGGAGGTGATCAAGCAAGCTTGAAATGGTAAACACACAGACACATGCAGCCCTTAGGTGCACAATACATCATTTCAGATGCGGATGAGCAGTTGGAAAGATATTTGTTACTTTTGTTATGTATAACTCATACAATTACAAGTCAGTTTAATCAGTTAAAATTTGTTTATTTCCTCATTATATGAAAATGTTTAAATTTATTTTAGTAGTCATGCATCGTATTTTAAAATAGCAAAGTTGAAACAGCAGTCAAAAGGAAAGATTACAGTATGTTTAGGACAGCATGCCCCATAATTGACATTGTTAAGATTTTTCACTCCCCCTTCTGAGAGTTCCCAGAATTATAGTGACAGTATGCTAGTAGATTTATAGACAACAAATAAATACAGATCACCTTCAGCTACAATCTATTCTACAAACAAACAAGACACCCAAATAAACAATATATATGTGAGTAGTCCAGAGAAGCTATATAAAACTGTACATATCAGACAACCTCGGCTCAAATGGAATGTGAGCGCAGATAACTCGAAAGGAAATGCCTGAGGATTGGACCTTTTCCAAAGACGTCTCTGAATGTTTTAAAACGCTAATTTATGACTTTGATACGATGGAGTGAAGTAACCTAAAATGCAACAGCATTTTAATAGCATGTTTTCATTTTCAAGAGAATCTGATAAACAAGGGCAAAAAGTGATGCTCACCAGAAGAAAAAAACATGTTGATGAGGGTTCAATATTTTATGTGTTGTGCAATTAAAAATGTAGATGGGATTACACTTTAGGCAACTGTTATTCTCACAAAAACATTTCTGCTAAATAGATCACCATCTGCTTATGCCTCTGGCTGCAGTCTAGGCTATTGTTTGCATTTTGTTACATAATTATCCTCATGTTTAGTTGCATACATGATTTCAAATGACTCTAATGAAGGATTATCATAGGTAACATACAAAACTAGAGAAAGATATAGACTTAAATGTAAACAGGAGTGATGCAAATACATTCTCTTGTAAAAACATATTTAAATATTTAGTTGTTATCCATAAAAGTGGAGATCAAAGAGTATCTTCTCCCATTTGATCTGTCTTGTGTTTCCCAGGTTATGTGTGATTGGATGATATTTTTGCAATGTAGGTTCTCAGCCACCAAGGAAATCTAACTGCACTCTCATTCAGTATCTTTGTGACTGAATGAAAACAAAACCTCTGTATTATGTGAATCAAACAAGCAAGTACAGCCTGTATTGTATCAGGTGACAGTTTTGCATAATAAGACTTATCTTGGACACTGTTGCTCCCTGGGGAGGGAACCTGGTTTTCACTGAGTAAGACAAGCAAAAACTATATATATTATGTTTTGAGAGAGTGCAGTTTTTATCCAACTTAATTTCCACAAATCCAGTAACCGTTTCTGTCACTAAAGAACAGATAACTTCAGCATAATGAAACTAGAAGTCAGAACATGTCTCACTACATTGTGCACAGCCTTCTGAATGTATGTAGAATATAGAATCTCTGCTGGCGACCCACTTTTATCGAGGCCAAATATAGCGTGAATAGATGAACCGACCATTTTTATGTGAAGGAATAGAGCCACAAGACACACCTGCTGTGACTTCAAAAGCGACACTAGTGCCATGTCAAATTCTCAAATAACCCTTGTGAGGTGTGCATGGATATAGTGAAGAGGATTTGGCTGTTTAGTCACTGTGCACAACTGAGCTGGAACAAACAGGATGTAAGGGAGACAAAATCTAGTGTTTGTTATTTACCATGGCTGGCTGAGTCCTAAGCCCTCATCATTATCTTTCTTGCACTTAAAAAACTTTAATTCTTTATGTTGTATTTCCTGTCTATTGTTTTAATGCGTTCAATCCCGACAAGATGTGACAC
>JANJYP010015529.1:0-25520 GCA_024605115.1 Rastrelliger brachysoma | reverse complement strand
GGATGTACAGAAGACAGCATAATAACTACTGATTACTGCTGCTCAAAGCAACTCAGCTACATTTTCCCTGTGCATATTTGAATATGTAAAACAAGTCACAAAAAAGCTAGCATCACTGATTTTTTTGCTTAAAATATCTTTTCTGATTTATTGTCTCAACTTAACCAACATTTTAATGGATTTTTTTAATGCATAACATTTTATCATCGTGTGACAGTGATATTCAACACCAACATTTCTTTGTTATTGAACTCAAATGGTGACAAATGATTATACATTTAATGTTGCAGTCGTTTCAGTATCTCTGTATGTCTATCTGTTTATAGCAAAGGTAAGTGCTGTGCTGTAATCCCATTAACGGATTAGACTGCAGCCCGCAGCTTTCTCCTGCAGGCTAAATGGCACACCCACAGGGCCCAGCGCAGCTAAACTTAACACTCACTGAGGGAGAGCCACAGTCTGATTACAAACTAATAGAACACTGATAGGAAGATTTCTTTATGAGTGCCAAAAGTAATAAAAATGTTTTAATATAGATGTTTAAATGTAAAAGTGTCTGTTTAGAAACCAGATGTCTTCATCTTGTCATGTTGTTACTAAGCAGCATGTTAGAAATAGTCACAAAAAAATCATAATTTATGTGACAGTGGTTAAAAATGAAAGGGATTAGATTGATTCTGGATTAATTTGTCATACTTTGTTTTTAATAAAGTGTGTTTCTTGTAATTAATCAAATGAAATGCCTGAGGCCAAGTCGACCTCTTCAAATTGTTGTTTTTTTGTTTTTTTTTTTTTTGTCTGATGATGACTCAATGCTACTGTGGATTTGTGAAACATGAAAGATATCATTTGCTGTTGTAGGAGCCTCTCATCTGCCATGACAGTTTTTTTTTTTTGTTTGTTTTTTTTTTGTTTTTTTTTGGTTCTGTATGAATTGATAGTGTCCTACGTTTGGTTTTCTGCTCCTCCACTTTTTGGTTGACTTGTTGCAAAAAGAAAACATTCACTCCTTAATGTTAAAAAAAAAAGAGGTTAAATCATCAAAAATCACCCATCACCTCTGGTTCATGCTCTTTCTTTTCACACGTTGCCATTGTGCCTCATTAACAAGAGCAATTAAAGTGCATGTAATGATTCCTCCTCTTGTATCGCCCATAGGGAACACACCCACAGAGGGAAGAACAGTGGATGGAAGAGAGAGAGAGACGGAGTGTGTAACGAGGAAGGAGGATAAGAAGATACAGTACTGGACGAAAGGTGAGAGAAGATGTTAGAGCATGGTTTCATTTTTTTCAGGAGTGGTGGAGAAGTTGAATTTGTATTTCAAGTATGAAATAAAATCTTCAATCTGTAATTTGGTTAATTTTATTTCCCTTTGTCCAGATCTTGTTTTTATTGATCTGACATTATAAAGGTAGTCTCCTTCTTTGAGGATTTGTTGTCCTTGTGATTTATCAGCAAATGCTACTTCTAGCACACAAACATCTGTTCACCACAGCTATTCAAATTACCAATGTGTTAAAAAAAAAGTAAGGTCCATTAGTCAGTGTTTTCTCATTGTGTTAAATTTTGCAAAGAAGTAAATACATTTCTGCTGAGGAACCAAAGGATATGATTAATGTCGAATATCGACCCAATTCTAGGTAATAAAAGGATCGCAATAAACTTAAAATAGTTTCACAACCCTCAGCACTGTGGTTGTGTGGGGGAATGAATCTGGCAACACATGAGGAAGGAATAAGAATTGGCAGAGTATAAAATAGCAGAGCATGCTCCACTCCCTGTAGGCTTAACAAAGTCCACTCGCTGCTTGGCTCAAAAACATCAACTTGAAAGAGAAGGACCAAAAACACTCGAACTGATTTTTAACTATTTGAAATTATGAATCTTAAACTGCAACTCTCCTAACATTTCTGTCCTCCTTGGCAGTCTGAGTCTTATCCCTGTTTGTCTATCCCTGCAGTGATATGCGCGTTGCTCTGATGACAGAGCTGGTGTACTTTGCCATGTGACGTAGTGCTGTTTTTTCCATTTGAATTGCTGTTACAGTTTCCATTGAGTCGTGTTTGTACGAGCCGACTACTGTTACAGCTGCGACTACTGTCATGACCATCGCAGGCAGGAAGTCTGACAATCTCTATGTCTGACCTTGAGTGTGCCTTCATGTTTTAGTTGCTCTTTCTCAGTCATTGTGTTGTGTCTGCGGCTCCGTTTCACTCTTTTTTTATATTGTTAGATTTGGGTCAGTGACTGTGAACTAACCATTAATTGTCATGGTGGCCCTTCCCTCCAGATAATAGTACAATAACAGGAGAATAATCATTGTTACTCTGAAAGACTGTTTGAACTGAAGTGAAACAAATAGGCCTATAGTTGAATTAACTTTGGTGTCGAATTCAGTAGAAATGACAAATCTATTTTTTCTTCATACACACACCAATCAGTAGCTTAACAGAAAACTAACAACAATCATTTTGAAAATTGATTATGCGCTGATTATTGATTCTTCCTTCAGCTTCTGTAATGTGAGGTTTTCTGACTTGTCTTTCTACACAATTTGGTGTGTCTAACAAAAACAAGGCGTTTTTGATGTTGACTTGTCATTTTATAGACCCAATGTATAATAGGTTAATTAAGTAGGATAGAAAAAGTTAAGAAATAATCATATCAGTCAATAATAAAAAAAAATAATCAGCCTTATGCACTAGAGAGAAACGGGATAAATGTGTTCTCGGTGAATGCATCTGAATTGTTTAAGTGTCTAATCAGTGATAGGAACATGTGAACAGATGTGAGCACAGCATCATAATCAGCAGGAGTAAAGCTGACTGGTGGAATCCCCGGTCATTAATTAATTTCAGGAAAATATAAAATAACTTTCCAACACTGGCCTGTTATCTGTCAAACTGGCTGGTAGAGCAGATAGAAGTTCTTCAAGCTTAAAATAATTTCACAACCCTTAGTGCTGCAGTTTTGTGCAGAGACATGAATCTGGCAATACATGATAAGAGTTGGTGCAGCATGAAATACCAAAGCATGCTCAACTCCTAGAAGACCATGTCTACACACTGCAAGGCTCAAAATACGAACCTGAAAAGTAAAAAAAAAAAAACCAACTCTGTTATTGATGAATTTTAACAGCGTCTAGAGAAGTTCCTGAGAAAGCGAGGTGGAAAGCACTACCACTCTGGCTGTGGGAGGACAGGTGACTGTAGAGTGAGATAGATGACTGATTAATGAGCACAACCTTGCAAATGAGTCATAAGTAAAAACCTGTGGCGTGCACTTCTGCACATTGAGTTTGTTACTTGTACCCCTCAAACCACTCCCATAGCTGACGTGAAATCAGTAGAGAGCATGACAAGTACGCTTATCTGCTGCTGCACATACACTGCACACGCAATCTCACGCGCTACATACTGTTTTGAACAAGATGCAGTCATACACAACACACCACAACACAGTTACATGTGCACTCCCGTAAATGACACCTTTTTCTGCTCTGCACTTCTTCATGCTCTTCAATCTTTCATGTTGAGCTTATGTGAAACTAGAAGCCGAAGAAGGAAAGATGCAGACTGCTTGCTTTCACTCCCATGTTTCCCACAGACTTATCTATAGATTAATAAGAGCTTTTTGCATATATGTGAGTAAGACACTGGCATTTACTTCTTGTGTTGTTATCTTGCTCGGACAAGCCCGAAGGAGCTGGGAGTGTTAAGGAACGTTGCCTTAACAACAGGGTCTTCCCTAATAAGAGCTCTTTTTCTGGTTAGTTCAGTTCCCGAGAACAGTTTAAAGGTGGTGCTTCTCCAACAAGGATTAAATGCAAATGAGTTTACAGATTATCACATGAAAAATCATTTATCAATCTGTCAAAAGTATTGTTTAGTATGAAAAGTTGGAAGACAGGGAAATACACGCCTCAAAATTAAACATGTCAGTGAGTATGAGTTTGACAATTTGCTTGTGGCAGTCAGAGCAGATTTTTCCAATCTAGCAGTACAGAGGCAGGATCAGAAGATGAAGAAACATGACCATGTATGAGGAATGTCCGAGTGTGTATTCCTGCTCCAATTTTTGTCAGACATGCCAATTCTGTGCTGACCAAAACCTGGGAAAGACTCAGCAGCCAAACATTTCTCTGTTTATGAGCATCTTAGATTGACACTAAAATGACAAAAGTGGGTGCACCTTAAAGGTCAGTTGACATTAAGTGAGCCTGGACAGATCAGGCTAACCCATTGTGTCCAGCTTCCTCCTTCACTTTTTCAGCAGTGTGGGAAGCAACAGTCGAGACCTTTCTTGGTCTTTAGCCTGCACTGTACATTTACTGTCAGACTGACAACTTCCTGCTAACCTTTTTCTCTCTTCCGTTCACATTCGCCGTCATTATTCTGCCACTCGTACTTGCTTAACCACACCCTCACTACGCACATGTATTTCACACAACCCTGTTCTTTAAAGCAGCTACTGTGCTCTTATAACAGCACGTTTCATGTAGATGATTGAAGAATGAAGACGGGGAGAATTCTGGGCTTTGATACACTTGTCGGTTCCACGGTAATGTAGTGTGTTGTCATGGTTGCACAATGTATGAGTGAAAAGAATTAATAGTCAATTTTAATGAATGATTGTATGAAATTTTGTCAATGGTGCAGTGAATACAGGTGAAATAATGTTGAGTAAGTCTTAAGTTACAGATGAGGTGCATTTTCCACCAATATAGGACAAATGTATCATTTATCTCCTCAGCCATGTTTGTTTATTGCACTTATATTAGCCACTCTTAGCACAACCTTGAGGTTTGTTTTTAATCAGTTGTATTGAAGTTCTTATGTGTTTTACTGGTGTGCAAATAATTTAAAAATGTCAGTTTTGACAACAAAGCACCATGCTTCAAATAGATTTTGCAGTTGCTAAGCAACTGCAGGGCACATGAAAAGTGCCTTTAGCTAAAACCAATGTTCAGTTGACAGTCACTACATCCAGTGTGTTTTCAAACTCAAAGCTTGTACAATGCATCTTTTGTCCTTATAGGCGTCTCCAGTAATTGTTTGGTTTCACTTTCTAAACTTAGAAGAAATCTAAAACTTTACCTATTTCAGGCTAATTGAGCTACCTAAAACTTGATTTAAATGGGGAAGGAAAGAGATTCAAATTCAAGTGAAGAGTCACCAGCCTGCCTCAAATGTCCATATAAAAGTATCTGTATTTATCACAGGGTTTGTCTCTGTTCAGCATTCATTTAAAAAAAAGCCCGCCATGTCTATTCAGATGCATCTTGGTTTAGATCCACCTCTGTTCCCCTCCTACTCTCCAGGTTAGTTTATGTAACTGGAAAACAGGCACCTAACACTTTTCTCATTGCTTCATTTTATTCTTCTTCACTTCTATAGAATGTTTCAGCGTGTTGTTGACACTGTTTCTCTAACACTGGCTCCTTTTGCTTCTTGCTTCGTCTGTTAAACTGAGTACACATTGTACTGGATACATGTGCTACTGACTTCAGCAGTTTGACCTCTTTGCTTTTTATACATGTTAGAAGCTGCAGCTGCATTCCTCTTACATCAACTTCAATGACAGGCTCTCATCACCTCCCTGTCCCTCTTTTTTTCCACATTCCACTTCTCCTTGTCTTGTCCTTTTTTTTCCTCCTATTCTTGTGTTCATATTACTTTCTCTCTCTCTCTCTCTCTCCCTCACTCTCACTCTTTCTCTCTTTGTGTCTTGTCCCTATATCCCCCCCACCCCCCACCCGGCCCGCTCTGTCTGTAAGATGATAGCAGCAGTCGGGTTGCTGCCAACTCCAGGGGCCCTAATGAAAGCCATTCTCAGATGGAAGCAGGGGGAAAGGGGAACAAACTGTACACTATGTACTGAGCTGCTGCGGTGAACATGCTTATGTACACTTAGTTTCAGCGATGTTCATAGTGATGTGCAGTATATAATTTCCTAACTGGCACAACAGATTACTAAATAAATTACCCATCCAACTAAGAATCTTGGCAATTTTAAAACTTGAATATGTCGACACATTTACACCATACTATATTAACTGTGGATGGATTTTTCATGAATGGAAAATAAATGCACAGAAAAAATACTATTACCCCAAACTGCGCTGGTATATCTAATAATGTCTTAATACATGATGAGCACCTCCCTGATGTGAAGTGTTAAATGTCTCTCTGCATTATCTTGATTTGCAATACCTTATAAGGATAAACACTGCTTGCGTAGCTGCAGTGAATCAGATGCTTTGGGGTTGACAGAGGACTTTCTGTGTAAGAAGGTTGAGTCAAGATTCTTTGAAGTAAACAACTTGGTTTTCTGGACGGGCCGTATTACAGCTGGTAACAGGTGCTGGGGGCAGTGGGGGGCTTGTCTGTTCTGAAGGCAATGCTCTACCTCTTTCCTCTTTCGTGTTTTCCTTTTGATTAATTCTGTCTTTTGGTTCACACTTACTCTTTTTAGGGTCTCTTTCTTGGGAGTGCTTTTTTTGTGATGATATCATTGTCCTGTCTCTTTTGTTTGGTTCCAGAGGGCGGCTTAGCAGCTTCTGGCAGGCTTTATGTTTAGATGCTGGCGGTATGCCCAGGTTTAGCTAGTGAGCTGTAAGTTAATAAAGGTGGAGTTTGACCTCAGTTAGGAGCGTCTGGTCAACATGTGAGCTTTTTATCGAATCGGTTGCTGGTTTACATTTTCCTGATATTAATAGCTATAGCCAGATTACATTTACTTTTTAATTATAATAAGGTTTCTTTTAGCACCATAAGCTCACCAGCTGGCTCTGAATATCAAAATCAATAAAAATTTGTAACTCAAGCTCCGACCTTGTAACACATGCATGCTTCATTGCATCTGCACACTTGCTCATTGTCCACACATGGGTTTGTTTGTTCACTTATCATGTTGGGTAGTGAACATGGTGGTTGCTATTTGAACTCAGGGTTTATAAATAGACCTGTGTACTGCTGCTGCAGGCAGAGAGAGAGCTACCATACTTACTAACCTGCACTAAGAAAAGGTCAGGAGAAGCGCACACACATTTCTCCTTGCTGTCAAATACACTGGACCACTTTCACTGAAGGGTGTCTGTGTCCCACTCCTCATTGTTGATTCGTGCCTTCCTCCTCTTCCCACTTTTATTGTTTTCTCCTCCCTCCCTCACTCTACCTCACTGCCTTTGTCCCCTTACTATTTCTCATTCTCTGCTACAGAGTAAGAGGACAGTGTTTCCAGCTGTAGGCCTGTTGTGTAACACTAATCTAGCCTAACCTAGCCTATACACGTTCTTCCTCCTTCTCAAGAGGAGAAGGTGTACGGAGTGGTCAGTCTCAATCCTCCACTCTCTTTTCTTCGTGGCACATTTCTGACAATCCTAGCTGATGCACAGAATTGTCTCACACTCTTGTACCATAAGCAGGGCGAGGAGATATGGGAACTAATTTGACTCCTTCAGTGGGAGAGTAGGGAAGTGAACAGAAGGATGGGAAAGGCTTCAGGTGTTCAGACTGCAGTAATATCACAGAATCTTTATCACCATTGCGGTGGCACACTGGAGGTGCTGTCACAAGCAATTTTGGAAAAACTAGGTTCTGACTGCAGAGCAAACACCAGTTGGCCCCACAGGTAGAGATTACTGACTGTAAAGACAATATCAAGCAAACCAAAGAAGAATGTATGTGAAATTTAATTGTGTAAGACACAGATTGTGACAATCATCACTGGATCACAAGGAATGAGAAAAGTACAATGGATTTCACCAGATTTGAAAGTGCAAAAGAGACTGCATTATGAATTGAGAAACAATTCTGATTTGATTAGGACATACAATAATTAGCCAAAATGAATCTTTCTGATTCCTAAATATTTACATCCCTAAGAATTGCAAGAGGATCAGGATATTGTAGGGGTGGGTAGTGTAAACGGTATAAGCGGTATGCAATATAAATTTGTCAGGTAGAGATTTTAGTTATACAAGCCTATCGTGATAGGCTATGACATCATTATGTTATATTAAATACGTGAAGGAGCTTATTAAAAAGACCAGTGCAACATCCCCAGTCAGACACATCACATTAAGCCATAAGCTATTGATAATTGCACCAACAATGCTATTTTCTGCAGTTAAACCTTATGGCCACTGCATTATAAAGTTAGTAAAATGATATCTGCACTTTTGAAATGTGTTAATTTGTGTGTCCCATCTCAGTTGTTATGGTGATGTGATGATGTGGTTAAATGATTCACAAGCTGAGTATTGGGATTTTTTTTTTTAAGTTACTGATAATAAACACATACTGTATGTTGAATTAACCTACCTTTTCCTCTCTTTTGTCTGTTTTTATCTGCAGTGCCAGAGCATACGAAGTCCAGGCAGAGTCCTAAATCTTAACCACGCCCCCCCTTTTTCCCCTCCCACACACAAACACACACATTCAGTCTTCAGCACGTCCTCAGCAATGCCAAGGAGGCCCGATCAGCCTGCTGCCCACTCTGAAAAGCCCTGCCTCTTCACCCCAGACCCTTGAGGCTGTGCCCTCTGAGCTTTGACGATTGACCTCCCCCTTTTCGACCTGGGAACCAGAGGTCACCTGTTCTCCACTGAACCCGGGGAGGCCCTCCTGCCCAGCCAGGAGCCGCAGCCACGTGCCACACTTACAGGTAAACTATGAAAACAAACAAAAAAAGTATAAGCAAACACACTGTTACATTTACAATTACATTTGTGTCTAGTTGCATACAGAGTTGGTAGCCTACACAAGCACACGGTTTGCTAATAAGCACAGTGTTGGATAAACAAGGACATAATTGTACAATTACATTTAAATGGCAAAAAATGTTAAAATGTGGGTGTGTTCTCGCTCACAGATCAAGATGAAGTTTGTCTTGTGCCTCTATCTTGAATAATTGGGATAGAAGCTAGTTGACTTAGCATAGTGAGCCATTTAGCTCAGAAAGATGGCCTTTCAGAAAGATGGCCTTTCTGAATGAAATCCTTAACATGATTCACTTTTTTTAAGAATAATTTTTGGCTTTGGAATTAACACACATTAAGTTATATTAAGCAGCATTTAAGGCTGCTTCACTCATCTGTAATATTCAACAAAATAATTGGAACAAAATCATTTTTTAGTGTTTACTGGGCTACCATATTGTTTTCAGAAATAGTCTGAAACAGGTTGTGCTGAAGGGGAAAATCATAAGCATCACCAAATTCAGCTCAGTTAATTCAAATAGTGCATTTGTTACTTTTATATTACAATATGCATAACTCAACTAACTGCCAACTTGGGGTTAGCATCCAGCTGTATCTGTCTACTAATACCCTTTGACTTGCAAGCTCTTCTCACTTTGAACCCCCTCACTGTAATGCTTGTATTCTTTCCTGTTTGCTGGATTCCTGTTGAATGATCTTTCTGTCTTTAATTATATTCTTTTTGGTAATGCACATCTCCCCACTATTTGTTTTTCTGTCATTTTCTCTAACTCCCTCAAAGTCTGTTTGACAGTCTTTCCTCTCTCTGTTTCCAGGCATGGCTCCCATTCGGGATTCCGTCAGCCACTCTCCTAATCAAACAGGTGACTACACATTACCTTTCTTCTTCCCCATTCCTCTGCATTTCATTCTTCATCCCAACGTCTTACTTGGGCTCTCTGCTGAGAGATTGTCAGACTAGATTGACACAGTCTGACCTGACCTTGACTGATTATGTATTTTATTCATGGTATATCAGAAAGACAGAGAGACATAAATCAGTGTGAAAGGTTGCAAGAGGGGACTTGGCAGCCGAATAGGTTAAGCGCCACAGAGAGCTGGCAACTGTTTTATGTGAAAGTGAGACACACTTGGAGTGAAATGGAGTAAGAGATGGGCTGCCAATTGGTTTGAGGGACTCGTGGTCGGTAGGTCACAGTTTTGGTCTCAGCAGCAGTAGACAGCTGGTGAGGAAATGGGAAAGTGAGAACAGAAATGAGCGGTAGATTTTGTCATAATGGAAAAATATGAGGACTCACCCATGAATTCTTAAATAAAAACTGGTATTTATATGATAAAAGGCTGCTTAGCAGCTTCAGAGCCATTGCTTTGGGCATGTTGGTCTTTATAGTCCAAATCCGTAGGACACGGACATCAATAAGGGAAAATCTGGCACCTCTAACGCCATCTTTTTTCCCCTGTTGCTCACAAACCAAAAACAAATGTGTTTTAGGGATGCTTTCCTTTCAATTATTTTGTCCTCGCAGCATTTCAAATCACCAACTTTCTTGCAAAACACTTGAAGGAATAATTTCTATTTGGCAAAAACCTGCAACAATTATCAAGTCAACTTTTTGTATTATTAGCTAACATTGTTGTCAACACTGTCAAAGGGTCTAGTACTGCCAACACATTAAGACTTTATTATGAGTTATGATCAGCATTTTTAGACATCAAAATTAGCTTACCACAGCAAATCTGTGCAAGAATGCTGACAATATGCTCAAAGAGTTTCTGTGGCACTGAAATTCAGGTCGTCACCATTGTGGCTGATCTGTGTGCATAACAACTATGAAACAAAATCTTTTTAATCGCCACCGCCATGTCTACTGCATTTCCTCTCATCACTCCCTTCATCCTCCCTCCCTCTCTTCACACTCAATTGCCATCTCCCCTATGCCCTCCATCTCTCCTCTCCTGCTGATCTCCATCCTCCGCCTCCCTGAATCCTAGTTTATAGCTTTGGCACGCTTTTGGGTCCCGCTGTGGTGACAAAATGGTGGCAGCTGCATCCAGGCTCAGGCCTGGCGCTGATCACACCCTGAACAGTTGGACAGCTGAAGCTTGGAGCGAATGGAAGAATATAAAATCAACTGTGAATATGAGGAAATTTAAACCACTTCGGTTTTATCATTTTATTTTGTTAAATGTTGTACATCTCACTGATTTTTTTTTTTTTTTTGACAATAATGAATTTGTTCCTTCTGTCAGTGTGTTATTAAATGTGCAAAATTTTTGGTTTTGAGCAACAGAAGAAATAGTTTTTTTTCCATCTCTAATAGAAGTCATGTCCACCATTCCTTTTTCCAGGTCTGGAGCATCCTGGCTTGGACTCGCAGTATGAGCCTTCTCCTTGGTCCTCTGGCTCTCCCTGCAGCAGCGACAGCAACAGCAACTGGGGAAAAGTCCTAGTGGACGGAAGCACTGACAAACCCAACAACCCTTCTTCAACTAACTCATCCGTCTGGCCCCCTTCCTCCTCCTCATTCTCTTGCTCCTCATCTTCTTCCTCCTCTGGCTGTGGGTCAGGATCAGACCCTGAGTTGGCATCAGAATGCATGGACGCAGACTCTAGCTCCTCGATCGGCTCAGAGAAAAACCTCGCCGCTGTTGCTGTGACAACAGTGATGATGATGTCAGCAAATGCTTCTTCCTCTGTGTCTTCTACGACTTCTTCTCCCTCCTCTTCTATGGTGACTTCTGCCATGATGGTCGGCGTTTCAGTGAATGGAGACAGCAATGGCAACAGTCGTCAAGTTATTAGCGGAGGAATGGGAACCATCAGTGGTGCAAATAATGGAAATAATAACATCACCGGACCCTCCCACTTCTCCGTTGCTGGGTCCAGCAGTATTGGCAGCAATAACATGGGTAACCACAACAACAAGCTTGTCAATAACAGTGGTGTATGGGGTACTCAGTCAGGCAGCAACATGATGACCACCGGCGGAAGCACCCCCTGCATCAATGGAGGGTTAACCCAAAACACTTTAAACCCAAATGCCAACCACGGTGCCTGGCCACAGAATCCAACCCCAAGCCCAGTGTCCCAGGGCCAAAGGCCTCCACAGGCTCAGGGGATGAGTTCCAAACTGGGTATAGCTCCCCAACAGGGCCCCTTGCTGGGCTGGGGTGGCATGGCAGCTCCAGACAACAGCAGTATGATGGAAGACACTGAGGTGAATAATGGTACAGCAAGCAGCAAGGTGTTAGGAAGCAGCAACAGTGGAAATGGTGGCCTGCAGCCTACCAACCTTAACACTGAATCCAATGGACCAAATAACACTATAATGATGAATACTACTACTACTACTAACGCCACAATGACCTCTAGTCCACCAAACTCTACCGCCTCACCCCAGCTCAGCGGGGATTGTTCCTGGGGCTCCATTGGAGGAGGGAGTGGGGGTCCGCTGGCCAATGGAAACCCCTCATCAGCCCCCCAGCACCCCCAAGGAGAGCTGGGGGGTCCTGGGGCCTTCGGTACGCCTTGGGGCGCAACTACCTACCCTGGAGACAATTGTCCCACAAATGCAGACACTGTGAACCCCCAAAACCCTGCCTTAATGCAGGCTGGGAACCCCCAAATCTCCTCTACTGCTGCTTACAAGAGTAATAATAACCACAATAACACTGGGGCTCCGCGCTGGGACCAGGGGCCTGCCAATAATCCAAACCAGCCCCAGAGCAACTTGTCCTGGGGTGTTGGCTCAAATCAAATCCCAGCCTCTGCAGGCCAAACACCAGGAACTGGGAACCAAACTACAATGGGCCCTCCAGTAGGGATACCTCGCCCCTGGGGAAGCAGTGCATCCTCTTCTTCCTCTTCCTCATCTTCCTCTTCCGCGTCTAACAACAAGATGTCAAATGGAGAATGGGGATCAACAATTCCTGGTAACAACCACACAGATGCTGGAAGTCATAAAGGAAGCGCTGCCAACAATGGCTGGAAAAGCCTGGAGGATGACGCCATGGGCATGGGAGGTGGAGGCAGTGGAGGAGGAGGAGCAGGAGGAAGCCATAGCTTAGGCAGCGTAACTGGAGGATGGGGTCGCTCTGGAGGAAGTGAGGGAAGTGGCGAGAGCTCTGGAGGCCGATCCAGCTCAGACAGAGATGGCAGCCAGCCAAAAGGGGTAAACCGCAGAAAAGGTAGTAACCTTGCTACATCAATAGTAACAAATCTGAGCAGGGCTGATCTGGACCCAAGGGTTCTGTCCAACACTGGATGGGGACAGACACCCATACGGCAGAACACCGCTTGGGATGTCAATTCTCCTAACAATCAGCATCAGGCTCCAAGGGGAGACGAAAGAAAGCATGGCAGCGGAGGCTCCGGATGGGGTACAGCAACACCGGCAGCTCCTTCCCAAACCTCTGGAGGTATGTGTGTAATTGATGTGAAGCTTGGCTTTTATGGACAGCAGCAGAAACACTGAAAATTAATTGACCTCTTTCTCATATATTTGCAGGTTGGGGAGGTGGGCCAAGTAGCTCAGGCCCAGATACAGGAGGTTCTGGCTGGGGAGAGCAGAGGTCAACCTCTGGTTGGGACAACAAAGGCCCAGCAAGTGGAGGAGGTGGGCAGAGTGGCTGGGATGATGGATCCAGCTACAAGGGGGGCAATAACAACAGTAACACCTGGAGCAACAATATAAACAAAGATGACAGGTGATTTCCATCTGTTCTAAAAATATGAAATATAGGGATGGAGAAATATTGTCTGCATTGAACTTAAGATATTTTTGATCTGTTCATTCTATAGTTTTAAACAAACCCACTTTTTTCCCCCCCAGATCAAACACCTGGACTAATGTGCCTAAAGCGCAGCAGGGCTGGGGTTCTAATGGTGGAAATGGAAATGAAGGCTGGGGTAGTGGTGGAGACAATGCTAGAGCCAGAACCAACAACCACTGGGGGGAGCCCCAAAAAGGTGCAGGTTCAGTGGGCTGGGACAGTGACAGTGACCGATCTGGCTCTGGATGTTGGAGTGAGCCAAGCCGAACCAACACCAGCAGCAGCAACACCTGGGTAGGGAGCGGAGGATCAAATACTCCAGACCAGAGCACTCCAAACCCAGGCTCCAACTGGGGAGACTCAGTCCACAAAACCAATTCTCAGAGTAAGAGCCAGGGCTGGGGTGAGCCAACCACTAACAACCACGGAACCCAGAACTGGGGTGAGCCAAATCCCAAGACATCCAACGAGTGGGGAAAAGGTCCTGAATCTAACATGTCCAGAGGCAATCAAGGCTCTAACAAGCCCACAGGTAGTTATAAAGATTATTGATCAGAACCAGTGACTGGAACAAACATCTCACTTTGTTGATGAGCAAGTTCTCATTATTGCATGTGTATTAATTAAGTAATTAATTAATTGTTTAGTAAGGATCACTGTAGTGCTCCAAATTTGGGTTCTAACTAAGTTACTGTATATTAAGACTTTTTAATGGAAAAACACAAAATTGACGAACCACTTTCATTCTTCCATCAGGCTGGCTGGGAGGTCCCATTCCCACTGGAGGTCAGAAGGAGGAAGTAGCGACTGGGTGGGAGGAACCTTCTCCGGAGTCTATCCGTCGTAGGATGGAGATCGATGATGGAACTGCAGCTTGGGGAGACCCTGGTAAAAAATACTCAGTTTTGCACATCTCCTTAAAAAGAGCTGTGTGACGTCTCGCCAAAATTACAGGAATATGGAGACTGCTTATTTTCAGCTGACGACTGTCATTTTCAGCTGATGACTCACCATCTAATTAAACTTCTTTCCTAGGTAAATACAGCGGTGGATC
The DNA here is from genome assembly GCA_024605115.1 of Rastrelliger brachysoma. NCBI lineage: Eukaryota > Metazoa > Chordata > Actinopteri > Scombriformes > Scombridae > Rastrelliger > Rastrelliger brachysoma. Next base: position 10,968 of record JANJYP010015529.1, on the reverse strand, counting down.
TGTCAACATGTGGAACAGGACTGGCCAATCAGACCAAGAGACGATGGGCCCAGGCCCATCCTCTCAGCACCAGTCCCACCCAGCACACAACTCGATGCATCCTCCACAGCCCATGCAGCAGCCTGTCGCCCAGGACAAAAGCTGTAGTTCTGGTAAGTGGGAATATGTCTGCATCTACGTACAATAATAAATTAGGTCTAATGACTCTAAATTGCAGAAGTTCCGATGGGTCATAAACAGATGTGGATTTAAATATTAATAACTATTTACAGACTGAGCTAAAATGCACAAGACCCCTAATTTTTCTTCACAATACCATATTGGCTGGAATATAAGACATGTTTTTTGTTCTAAAAATAGCACTTAAAAAGGGGGGGTTGTCTTGTTGCAGACTGGACAAAATACCACTAAAAGCAATATCTTACGAGTGTTTTGACTTACATGAAAATAAATGAGTCGACCAATGCCACAACACTGAATAAGGTTGTTAGGTGCAGCTGCACACAACCTGCAGACCTCCGCTGTCTCTCTGACGTTGCATGAAAAAAATCTGCTCATATTGTAGGAATGGTATGACTGAAAAATGTAGTGGTTTTAACACCGTGACTTTTTCATACGGTGGTATACACTGACTGAAACCGGCATCTGGCCCATGCCTAACGTTAACATTAATGCGCTCTTGCATTTGAATCACTAGCGCCTTGCCCCCAGATTACATGAACGCGCACTAACCTGGAACGTGGGTGGTGCACAGGCTGCGCCCCCAGTGTTTACATCCTGTTTAGGATGGCTGTGTTGTGAAACTATGCAGGAACTCATAGACCACCTTTTTCTACTGTGAAAAAAAAATTTGTCTTCAAAACTTCCTAAAAATGAACCTGGAAAAGGGGGGGTCATCTTATATTCAGGGTCATCTTATATTCGGACCAATATTTATATTCGGTAATTCACATGTTTACTATCAGGCAAGAAAGTCATTAAAATATGCAGTGATTAAGTTCAGGTTATGTGGTGGAATACTGACATTGAAATACACCAGGGGCCACTGTATTTGGTATTTTCACAGCTAAAAATTTTTTTTTTTTTTTTGAGGTTTCGTTCCTAGACCTCTCTAGCAGGCTACTTTTTTTCCACCCTGCTCTTCCTGAATGAGTTTCAGTGAAACCTTAGACTTGTAGTGACTGCAGGTTTCATTAGTTTTCAGATAAACATGGATTCACCCACATTTAATTATAACATCTAAAAATGTAAAAGTAACCAGGATATCAGCCAGTTCCTACATGTTGATGCAAGCCTTCTAGTGCAGTGTTTAAGCCTGAGGAATGGATAACAAGGTGCAAGACCGTTTTTTGAAATAAGGACTTCAAAGGATTTCAATTAGACCGTGCAAACACAACAAGGTTGGATGCACTCACAAATGCATATAAAAGCATATACAATTTGCACAGAGGCATGAAGAAAAAACAAACACGCACAGCCATTCTCCTTCATCTCCCTATGGTGTTGTCTATGTTGAGGGCTTTTTGTAAAGCCAGTTGAGTCATCCCTTTGGAATGCTAAGAGCATCGATTTTTCTCGTCTCTCACTCGCCTTTTTTTTCTCCTCCCTTTCTCTCTCACCCACCAATTCTTCTTGCTGTAGAAATGAAAGCTTTTGTGAGATTTTTAGAAAAAGAGAGAGACCATGAGAGGGTAGAGGATGAGGTCTGGTCACTGAGTAATAGGAATGGCATCAATGAAAGAGATGGGAAAACTAAAACGAGTTAGCAAGCTTTTCTGTAGAAGTGGACTTCGAAGGGGACCAGAAGGAGGGTTTATTAGGGTTATTCAAGGTTGCTGACTAGTGAGCTAACTGGAACTGCAAAGTGGATAGATAGGAAGGGTGGGGTGAAGGAGAAGGCTACTTCATGAGGAAAAAAATCCAGTTGTAGATTTTTTTTTTTTTAACACAGAGAACAGCAACGTGATTAACTTAGAGAAAATTATATGAGCAATAGATATGCACTTTGACATAAAATTAAAAAAATGAGCTGTACACTCCTATACACTTAAATGTTCTGTCTTAAAAATACTTGATTTTTCAGTCTGTAGTGCTGACAACTAAAATCTACAAGTTGTCATACACATGCAATTACATGCACACACACAGACATTGTGTTTCTGATTCCCATTTTATTCTTTTGATTGCTGATGTGCCTACATATACAGGAAAACATAACAATAGATGTTGGCCAGGGTTACAGATTGTCAACTGGTGTGTGTTTATTTATTTATCTGCGCACTTGCACAGAATATCCAAAAATAACATCCAACAGTTGCCAAAGTCAGGTAAATGTTCCATTTGGCAAGTATGTGTCAAAGGTTATCTGCCACACTGGCAGGTAAATGTTTGCACCAAAATATTCATGTTATAAAATATCTTGCATAATAGCCACATCTGTCTGAGGGTCTGTGTGTGCATGTTTCTTTGTGTTTGTATGTGCAAGCACTTGTGGTTGTGCATGCCCTGTCACGAGGGACACTGGAGCCTGAGGCCACCCCATGATCTGTCCTATTTTTACAGGGTGGTATCCCTGGCATCTCCCCAAATGCCTCCTGTGGAGGGAGAAAGTAGCAGGTCTGGGTGGTTAGCTGTAACAGGAGCCTTTTGACCTCATACATACACTCACATCAACACAGATAGTCTCACATTTGAAAGTGTATAGGGGCCCTGCACACACATCTACATACCCACAAGAGTTAAAGTAATCAACACTTACATAAGCAAGTTGACACTGGATTCCCCACAGACATGAACATGGCTGACTCCTCAAGTTGTGTTCTCTGATTCCAGCAGAGAATAAAACCAATCAACTGCCAGAATCATTGTAGTGTAAATATTAAAATGTAAATTTGGTTCTAATAGTTTAATTATACCTCTACATTAATACCACTCACCTTCCAGCTCATGGCTAGAAACACCTGATTTGGCTACTTTGAATAAAGAAAGTTGTGATAAAACAAATTCGTTGTTCAATGAGGCTTCACTGCTCATACATTATGTATTACTATATGAATATTTAGCTCTGCATAAGGTTTCGGTGTGCAGCAATTAAGACTTCTTGTGCCTTACGTTATTGCTGCTGCTGCTGACTGTGTTAGACTTTCCACACAGTGACATCACATGAATACACTATGATCAAGGATAATTATTTACATATATAGGAAAGGGCAAATGTGAGCAAGTGTGTTTGGGCCCCTGTAGACCCTCTGTGTATATATTAGCATTTACATCTCAAGATTAGTTTTTTCCTCAAACTGGTAGTCAGTTTTCATTATATAAAATCCATCCAAGGTGTTGTGAAAGTAATGCAAAAATGTATGGTTGGTGTAGTTGCAATTATAGTTGATGTCTAGTTTAAGCTGTTGCTTTAAGGCTTTATGTCTGAAAGTATGTCCTCCTCCTAATGTTGATTTCCTCTCTTTTCCTCTAGGTTGGGGTGAGCCTTACCCCCAGCAGAAGGAATCCTCAACATGGAGGGAACCTACCACTGCTCCGCCTGTGACAGTGGACAATGGGACATCTGCCTGGGGAAAGCCAATGGACACCACCTCCAGCTGGGATGAACACAGCAGGGAAAGTAGAGAGACTGGATCCGGATGGGGTGGCCAGCATAAGTCTGGTATGTGCACACATGAACCTGAATATTCAGTAGGGCTGAGCGATAATTCGATATGTATTGATTGATAGACACGTGGCTCAATAGAAAAAAATACAGTTCGATAGAAAAACAGTTTCCCTGCCTTCTTCATTATAGCCCATCATGCAATATTACCGTATTTCCTGAATTTAAAGCCGCTCCCCTGTTAGCACACAGTCTAAAAACTACTGTGAACTCTGACCCATCTGTGAGGAATAGAAGGAGAGAGATTTTTTCTTTTTGCATTAAAAAGAAAGAACTTAATCACTCACTGGTATCCAGTTTCTAACTCTAACTCCTTTCTCTTCAGTAGCTCCAGGTCACAAGCCCATGGAGACATGGTGTGGTGAGGAGGTATCCATGAGCAACAGCTGGGACCAAGAAGAGGAGGTGGAGATTGGCATGTGGAGCAACAGCCAGCAGGACAACAGGTCCCATGACCAAAACACCTGGAACTACAAGCATAAAGGCTCCAACAAGGTTTGTCACCTTAGTTTTGCACATTTGTTCATTGTTTCATGTCTCTTGCTGACATGAAAGTCAAGTGGTTTACTGTAGAATCTGTACTTCTCTTACTCGTATGAATTAGTTTCTGTAAAACAAAGTAATGCTTGACATAAATGATTTTATAAAGGCTACTATACTAATGGTTCACTTGTCTTAAGTGACTTAAATTGTTAATAAATGTATTTGCTGTGTTTCAGATGAACAAACCAGTTAACAAACAGGATGAACCCTGGATGAAACCCTTCATCAACCAGTTCAACAGCATGAACTTCTCCGTTAGTACTGATTCTCATTGTTTGTCATCTTTAAGCCTGCATGTTGGAAACAAAAACAAATATGATGGCAGTAAAACTGCTGCTACATTCAAATTTTTGTGCAAAAGTATGATTTCTGTAGTTTTGTAAGTTATTATTTTAGATGATTGATGGTTATTTTTGCTTTTGTTTCTATAATCCCATTTTCTTGTCTTGTACCCTTTCAGCGAGACTCTCCTGACGACTCCATGAAAACAGGAGCAGGTATGGTGCAGGACAAGCGTATGGACATGGGCGGTATGGGAGACTACAATGGAGTGATTGGGAAGAATCCTGGGTCTCGACACCAGCTCCACAAGGAGTCTGCCATGGATCGCAGCCCTTACTATGACAAGGTAGGCAGAAATACTGCTGTATGCTGGGTGTGTTAGCAGTGGGGGTAAAAACATTAGTACATAGAAATTCAGCTTGCCGTTGTGGTGATCACGAGGTAGGTCTAAAGTGTAAAGGAGCCTCTGCAGACATTGTCTGCCATATTGCCTCAAGCATGTGTCACTTTCAGCCCTGTTGTGCCCCTCAGTGGCTGTTTTAACACACTGCATTTGACATGTAGACTATTGAAAGGGATGTTTCATTTGATTCTTATTCGTTTGTAATACCTTGTTTCTCAGTTCTGCTTTACAAATGATCAGTTATGCTTTGTTACAAAAACAAAACAACAAAAACAAAAAAAAACAAGGTGACCACTAACATGCTACATTCAGGGCTTAAATGTCAGGATAGAACATTTTTAAATGGATATAATACTTAGTTGAACACATGGTACACATTCCCTCCTGGATAACTTTTCAGGCTCACAAATCTTCCTCATCTTTAACACCTGTTAATTATAATAATAGCAGCAATTGACACTTTTGCGAGTGATTTGTAATTAGACTTTAGTTCAGTAATGATTCATTCCCTTTCATAGTTTTGTAGAGCTGTCGTGGGTTTGTTCGGCTTTGCTGCTTTTCCTTTTGCGCTTAAAGCTGCTTGCTCTGCTCTTTCACACTTTCCTTCACTTTTCACTCTCTCTTCTATCTCCACGTTACTCTCTCCTCCAACTCCCTTTTTCCAAAATTAACTCATGTTCTTCCTTTTCTCCTTCCCTCTCTGCCTGATGATGTGCTTCCTGTCCCTCTATGCTTGCCGTCCATCTGCTGTGCACCTGGCCTTGCTTCTGCAGCTGTCTGTTTCCCCCTCTACTTACGATAGTCCAGCCTCTGACGGGCTCTCCTGCAATCAAAGTGTGAGCTTTCCCCCTTCCAATTCTGCTCAGCCTATCCCTTGTCACGACTCTGGGCATTCTCCTGCCCACTCTAGTCCTGGGGCTGCTCGGCAGGTGAGTCTTGAAGGATGAAGAGGATGTCTTCATTAGGTCTTGAGCCTATGTGTCTACTTACTGCCAAACACTCTTGGGATACTAATATCTGTCTCTTCAACTAAAGAAATAGATGTGAATTTAATGTGTTCTGCTTGTAATTTATACGGATGGAACGCCAGCAGGGCACCCATCATAAAGCTGTTAAAATGTCATTTCCAACAATTACCCGACAGTAATTTTTTTTTTTTTTGTACTCACTAACGACTTCATTAATAGCGTGTGCTCGCAAAGTGGTTGTTCAGCTTGTGTTTCATTATATTGAATGAAAAAGTGTTTTTGTTTTGTTTGACCATTACCTGTTTCTGTCTTCCCTGCTTAGAATGTAAACCCTATGTTGGGTGGCAGCAGTGTAGCACAGGGCCGTGGCGGCCCCCAGTCCCAGGTCCCCCCCCAACCCAACCTTCGTAACCAAGTGCCTCCGCCCATCCTGCCCTCTCAGGTAGCACATTCCTCCTTTTTTTTAATTGCATTTATTTTTCTCTCAACTGTGCCTCATTAAATCTACTGCTCATTATGTTTTAGGCTGCAGAGATTTGAGTAGTTAAAATGTCAACAGTACTTGCTATAAAAGTGGAGAATAAAGCCAAGTCTGATAAGAGAATAAAAGTAAAAGAATGATCTCATTAGTTCATCATTTGCATTATTTCATCCACAATTAATGATGTCATTGAAACATTAGTATGTTTAGTCATCAGTTCATTATGTAATTGACAAATCAATTTTACTGTGTAAAGCAATTTTTAGACAGTGATGAGACACCTTCTGAAAATGAGACAAACTGTGTTCTCCCATATACGATAAATCCATTTTTCTGTTCCCTCTCTCTCGCTCTCTCTCTCCTGCTAACAAACAAAAAAAATGTGATTGTAATAATGTCCACTAAGACCAGAATCTTGCCCATGTTCAGGTCCCTCCATCCCTGTTGAAGTACCCAGGAGGTAACGGAGGCCTGAATCCTCTGTTTGGCCCTCAGCAGGTGGCTGTGCTCAACCAACTCTCCCAACTGAACCAGCTATCACAGCTCAACCACATCAACCAGTTACAGGTAGAATGATGAAAACACTTAAACACACATACAGAGACATGGAGAAAAAAATTCTACTGTAATTATATATGAAGGTTTTAGATCTATATTCCAGTGCTATATTGCATAGAGATGCTGCACTCTCTGTGCAGTTTGTAACAAAGATCTGACATTCATAATTGTGTTAAGAGGGTTACAATATCCGTATTTGTGGTACCTAATGAAAAATGTTTATTTCTATGAACTGAAGCAAAGCAGGTCAGATTTTATTTACTTTTTTCACCTTTACCTTCCTCTGTCTGCAGCGTCTTCTTCTCCAGCAGCAGCAGCAGCAGCAACAGCAGAAGGCTCAGAGCCAGAGAGCCATGCCTGTGGGACGACAGAGTGAACAAGTATGTGTCTGTTTGTCCTTGAATCCTGCATTGGTTTTACCTGCAATTAAAGAGATTTTATTGCAGGATACGTCAGTGTCTCATTGGTTATTTTCATCTCCTGTCCTTAGACACGTCCCATTGGTTCGTCTCCATCAATGATGCAGCCGCCACGGCACTTGGACCCCTCCCTGCTGAAACAGCCCCCACCCCTCAAACCGTACATGGATAACTACATGTCCCACAATACCCCTGACATGCAGAAGGATACTGCTGCTCTTGGATCCTTCAGCAACTTCCCTTTAAGTATGTTATCTCTCCGCCATTTTTTAACATGTACAGTACCTGTCAAAATGTGCTTAATGAGAAAGTCTTTGTATACATACATTTGAAATCTGTAAATTGCTGGCACTTTTTTTTCCTCTCTCTGGTGTTTTTTTTTTTTTTTTAATTCCTCCTTCCTTTCCATCAGGCTTGAACTCTAACCTGAATGTATCCCTGGACATGGGTGTTGGTGGTGGTAGTAGTGGAGGTGGAGCTGTAAGCTACAAAGAGCCACCCCAGTCCAGACTGAAGAAACTTTGGGCTACTGACCCTCTGGAGCAGAACAGCAAACCTGGTACAAAAGAACCTGTTTGACTTTCTAGCCTCATGCTACTAGCCCGTACTGTTCAAACACAAAGTACCAATTTTCTATACTAAAGAAACATTTGGTCCCACAGGTGCTATGTCGTCTGGGCTGCGTCTGGAGGACTCTCCCTTCTATGACTTCCTGTCTCCTGGCCCATCTCCCCTGAGTCCTCCCGGCCAATCAATGGGCTCGGTGGGTGATGGCTGGCCACCCCGTGCCAACTCCCCCCCACCCCATGGAAACACTGTCACCTGGCCCCCAGGTACACTAGCTTTCACATACAAAAACACACAAAATATACAAGAAAGGCGCTTGCTTTGACAACTGCTAATCACTGTGTTTTTGGGTTTGTGTGTGTCTGTAGAGTTCCGGCCCGGGGAGCCTTGGAAAGGTTACCCCAACATTGACCCTGAGACTGACCCTTATGTGACCCCCGGCAGTGTCATCAACAACCTCTCCATCAACACCGTCCGCGACACAGACCACCTCAGGGACAGGAACAACGGTAGGTCACACACACGCACACACACACACACGGCAGAACATGAACACAGACTATAGTTGACTTTTGTACGAAGTTGGTAATCATGTCTCATTGCAGTCTTCATGCTTCTTAAGTGTGATAGCTGATATAATCCTCATTGCGTGAAAATGTATATATTCAAGAGATCTGAAAGCATTCAAGTTTGAGGAACAGTTTTGATGCTGCATTCAGATTTTTAAAACAGCCAAAACACACCGATATGTACTAAGCCGCCTTTTTATGTTGCCCAGGGCCATCCTCATCACTGAACACCACGATGCCTTCTAACAGTGCCTGGTCATCCATTCGTGCCTCCAGCCACAGCGGTTCCCTCACCAGTACAGCACAAAGCACTTCAGGTGTGCACTCCTACTTGTTATTCAGCTCATGTAATCTTTTCCAATTCCCTTCACCCCTCAAGTTAAATCTTTTTCACAAACTTTAAAAGACTGAGCTCCTTTCCCTTCATGTGAAAGGCTTCACTTTGCTGTCTGTCCTCTGTCCTAGCAGCCAGACCAAGTGAGTCAAAGTGGTCTCCCAGTGGCGGTTCTGTGTCTAACTCCTCCCTGGCCCATGAGCTGTGGAAGGTCCCTCTGCCTCCCAAGGCGCTGTCTGTGGCGGCCCCCTCCAGACCACCACCCGGCCTCACCAGCCTGAAGAACAGCTCTGCCTCCTCTGGCTGGGAAAGCTCCAGCCTGAGGCTGGGGGGTTGGGGCTCCACTGAGTCCAGATACACACCTGGTGAGAAAAGGACACACACATTCACACACTATATGGCTACCTGCAGTACACTGTTTGAGAAAATTTGTCACTGACAAATTGCTTTTTGAGACAGAAACAGTAAACAAGAGAAGTAACTTATGAGCCATAAATCCACAAATAACTTACTTTTCATTTTGCCTTTATGTCCAAAACTCTTATCAACAATTTTCAAACATGGTGCTGTTACCGAGTCCCGATCCGATACTTGGCGATGCAATAAAAAAAAAAGAAGAAAGAAAGCTCACATCCATTGATTGAAGTAATCCATTGATTGATCATCAGGAAAATTAATGATCAGTAATCGATTTAATCATTAAATTAAAAAAATAAGTTAAAATGTGATCAAAATACCAACATACAATGTGTGTTTCCTCAATTAAATCTTTACTTAACTAATTTATAGTCCAACAACATCCTCTTTGACACGCAGTTGAAAGTAGATAGCGGCTCAGAGATCAGCTGATCCCTGGCTCCGAGCCAAAACAAAAACAACGCTGCTCTTCAACATGACCCGCTTTATACACACTTACAAAAACAATCGCATCTAACAACAACTTAATCAAAAAGCTTAATATTACTCGGAGCTGGCAATGTTTGCCAAAATATAACGCTAAATAAATCACTCTAAAATGAACCGAGTTGAGGGGGGGTTCACATTTATGCCTAGCGGTACTTAATTAGCCTCATAAAACAACATAGTGACTTACCTAAAGTCTGTGGTGGTGCCTGCCCACTCCTAACAAAGTAAAGTAAGTCCAGATGCGGATTTTTGTTGAGGAAGATGAGCGTGTTAGCGCGTTAGCATATTAGCATGTTTGGTAAATCCTGTTCACTGCCACCGACGCATGACGCACACCCACTCATAGAAATACACAGTGCTAGAAGCTTGATGACATTGAATGTACATGCCATAGGGCTGACGGGACCATCTCTACTCTGTGTTTTTCTATGTNTAAGCCTATGTGGAAAGGATCCGGATCCTTTCCACCCGATTCCGATCCTTTGAAAATTGCGTGATCGGACCGATTTTCGATCTTAGTATCGGATCGGTGGCATCACTATCACATTATTAAAATGCTTTAATTACCACCTTTGCAGATTAATCGTAATGTTTACATAGAAAGAAAAAGGAGAAAGTTCTGAGTAATAAGACTTCCTGTCCAGACAAGTACCTTTGAATCAGCCCATATGAAGATGTTCTTTACTCCTTTAGGTGTGAGACAGTTGATGTATTTTAGATATGTTATATGACTGGAGGACACCGAACTGTACTTTTGACTTGTTAAACCGCTGTATATTTGCGCTAACATCCAGCTCTGTGTGTTGACAGGTTCCAGTTGGGGTGACAGCAGCAGCTCAGGGAGAACCCAATGGCTTGTTCTGAAAAATCTCACACCTCAGGTATTCACACAAAAATACTGACATAAATGCATATGGTATGTGTAGCACTCTCGTTGCATGAGTATAGTACACATTTTAATGTTTTCGTCATCTTACACACGGATCTGCTTCTTTGTTAATCAATATAGCCTTTAATCACAGGCTGCACTTGTGCTATTTGTGTGTAACTGCAGAAGCTCAAGTGTATTTTCTTCTGTTTTATGTGCATGTAACAAACTGTTTATCCCGTCTCCACGTGTTTGTCACAGATTGACGGCTCTACCCTGAGGACCTTGTGCATGCAGCACGGCCCTCTGATCACATTCCACCTCAACCTGCCGCATGGTAATGCTGTGGTATGCTACAGCTCCAAGGATGAGGCCGCCAAGGCCCAGAAGAGCCTGCACATGTAAG